>WNWK01002791.1:0-25000 GCA_009830355.1 Cherax destructor
TTTATGCTGTAAAGTCTGGAAAATGAGTGAGTAAACTTTTATTAAGAGTGTGTGTAGTTTGGTGGATGAGATGTAATTTCAGTTAATGAAATGTGTGTGATTGAGAATGTAATTTAGGATTGAGTTAGAAATGATGAATGTTATTTGGGAGTATTCAATGGTGTTTTGGGAGTATTTGTTGGTGTTTTTAATAGCATTCAATGGTGTTTTTGGCAGTATTCAAATGGTGTTTTGGGAGTATTCAATGGTGTTTTGGTAGTATTCAATGATGTATGAGAGTATTTTGGGGGGGTGTTCAATGATCTTAGTTTTCCTGATCTTAGTGGTTTTGAGATGAGTGATCTTAGTTTTGGTGATCTTGGTTAAAGCGTTTTGAGGGAATGTGTATAAAAAATGGGTGTTAGTTGGTGTTGATGAACTTAGTTTTTGGTGATCGTAGTGGTTTCGAGATGGGTGAACTTTGTTTTGGTGGTCTTGGTTAAAGTGTACAAAATGGGTGTTAGTTGGTGTTGATGAACTTAGTTTTTTGGTGATCTTAGTGGTTTTGAGAAGAGTTATCTTAGTTTTGGTAATCTTGATTAAAGTGTTTTGAGGGAATGTGTATAAAATGGGTGTTAGTTGATGATCTTAGTTTCTGGTGATCTTAGTGGTTTTGAGATGAGTGATCATAGGGGATTGAGATTAGTGTTCTTAGATAATGGTTTGTCATCTTATGAAGTTGATTAAAGGGTTTTGAGGGAATGTGTATAAAAATGGGTGTTAGTTGGTGTTGATGAGGGTTATGATTGGAAAAACAAGTGTAAGTGGATGTATGAGACAAGTGAAAATTGTGGGAGACTTTCTGATGAATTAGTAAAAACGGGAATTTTTTTATGTGTTGTGGGTAGAGTGAGGGTGAGATTGGGGTGTGTGTGAAGGGAGATGGGAGTGAAGGAAAGAGAGGAAAATTTTAATAAATTTGTTATCGGAGGAGTGAAACTTTTTTGTTCTGTTACCCGAAAACGAGAAAATTGGGATATGTTAGTTAGTTACCATTTTGTCTGAGGCACAAGTCGACTAGACACTAGGCCTAGTGTAAATATATGTGTGTGTGTGTGTGTGTATGTGTGTGTGTGTGTGTACTCACTTAATTGTGGTTGCAGGGGTCGAGACTCAGCTCCTGGCCCCGCCTCTTCGCTGTCCGCTACTGGGTCTCTGCTCTCCCTGCTCCATGAGCTTTATCATACCTTGTCTTAAAACTATGTATGGTTCCTGCCTCCACTATATCTTTCTCTAGGCTATTCCACTTCCTGACTACTCTGTGGCTGAAGAAATGCTTCCTAACATCCCTTTGACTCATCTGAGTCTTCAGCTTCCAGTTGTGTCCCCTTGTTTCTGTGTTCCCTCTCTGGAACATCCTGTCACTGTCTACCTTGTCAATTCCCCGCAGTATTTTGTATGTCGTTATCATGTCTCCTCTGACCCTTCTTTCCTCCAGTGTTGTTAGTCCTATTTCCCTCAACCTTTCTTCATAGGACAGACCCCTGAGTTGTGGAACTAACCTTGTCGCAAACCTTTGCACTTTCTCTAGTTTCTTTACGTGCTTGACCAGGTGTGGGTTCCAGACTGGTGCTGCATATTCTAGTATGGGCCTGACGTACACGGTGTACAGTGTCTTGAACGATTCCTTGTTAAGGTAACGGAACTCTAATCTTAGGTTTGCCAGTCGCCCATATGCTGCCGCAGTTATCTGGTTGATCTGTGCCTCCGGAGACGTGCTTGGCGTTATACTCACCAGGTTTGTAGCCTTTGTCCGCCTAGCCTGTACTCTGTCAGCGGTCTTCTTTGCCCTTCTCCGATCTTCATGACTTTGCATTTGGCGGGATTGAATTCGAGAAGCCAGTTGCTAGACCAGATGTCAAGCTTGTCCAGGTCTGTTTGAAGTACTGCTTGGTCCTCTTCCGATGTGATTCTCCTCATTAATTTCACATCATCTGCGAACAGAGACACTTCTGAGTCTATCCCGTCCGTCATGTCATTTACATATACCAGGAATAACTCTGGTCCTAGGACTGACCCCTGCGGTACACCGCTCGTCATAGGCGCCCACTGTGATACCTCATCACGCACCATGACCCGTTGTTGCCTCCCTGTGAGGTATTCCCTGATCCATTCCAGTGCCCTTCCTGTTATACATGCTTGTTCTTCCAACTTCTTTACTAATCTCATGTGAGGAACTGTGTCGAAGGCCTTCCTGCAGTCCAGGAAAATCCAATCAACCCACCCTTCTCTCTCTCTTGCCTTACCTCTGTTACTTTATCATAGAACTCTAGGAGGTTTGTTACACAGGATTTGTCTTCCCGGAATCCGTGCTGTCTGGTGTTTATTATCCTGTTCAGCTCGAGGTGCTCCACCATTCTTTTCCTGATGATTTTCTCCAGGACTTTGCACACTATATACGTAAGTGACACCGGTCTATAGTTTAGTGCCTCTTTTCTGTCTCCTTTTTTAAAGATGGGGACTACGTTGGCCTTCTTCCATACCTCAGGTAGCTGGCCAGTTTCAAGGGATGTGTTGAATATTATGGTTAGTGGCACACTCAGTACCTCAGCTCCTTCCCGAAGAACCCACGGGCAGATATTGTCCAGACCCATTGCCTTTGAGGTATCGAGGTCACTGAGTAACTGCTTCACCTCCTCCTCAGTTGTGTGTATGCCCTCCAGCACTTGATACATCCCTTGTTGGTGATGCACCCCGTCCTGTCTACCCAGCTGCCTTCCTTCCTCCACTGTGAATACTTCCTTAAACCTCAAGTTGAGCTCCTCACATACCTCTTGATCGTTACTTGTTAGTTCCCCATCTTCTCTCCTCAGCCTTATCACCTGGTCCTTGACTGTTGTCTTCCTTCTGATGTGACTGTACATCAGTTTCGGGTCGGACTTAACTTTCGATGCTATGTCGTTTTCGTACTGTTTCTGGGCCTACCTCCGTACTTGTGCATACTCGTTTCTAGCTCTTCTACTAATCTCTTTGTTTACTTGGGTTCTTTGCCTTCTGTACCTTTTCCTTTCTCTGACACTCTGAGTCTTTGCCTCCCTGCACCTTTGGGTAAACCAGGGGCTCTTACTGGCCTTCCTGCTTAATCTTTTTCCTCTGGGTATAAACCGTTCCTCTGCCTCCTTGCACTTTGCCCCTACGTATTCCATCATTTCATTTATTGTCTGTCCTTCCATTTCCCTTTCCCACTGAACCTCCTGCAGGAAATTCCTCATGCCCGTGTAGTTTCCTCTTTTATAGTCTGGTTTGTCTCTTTCGGTACCGTTTTCCCTCTCCACCTGTAGCTCTACAATGTACTTAAAGCTCAGCACCATATGGTCACTGGCTCCCAGGGGGCTCTCGTGTGTTATGGTTTCAATATCTGAGCTGTTCAGGGTGAATACAAGGTCCAGTCTTGCTGGTTCGTCTTCTCCTCTCACTCTGGTCGTGTCCCTGACATGTTGGTGCATCAGGTTTTCCAGTACCACGTCTATCATCTTGGCTCTCCAAGTTTCTGGACCCCCACGTGGTTCTTGGTTCTCCCAGTCGATCTTATTTAGGATTCGAACCTGCGCACTCTTCACCAAAGTACACAGTACTTTCGCCACACAGCCAGACTCCAGAAAAGAATGGGAGCCTAGGCGAAGCTTGGAGTTGTATCCCATACCCCGGAGCACCAGGCTTCTGATAAGTTAATTTGTCATACCCTGTTATATGCACTTTGTACAAAATTTGTTCCTACATTTCTACAAGTCACTCCTTTTCCTCTAAATCTCACTCATCTGACTCCAAGCATTCTGTTCGTAGAAACGTTAAGGAAAGTGATTTTTGTGATAAATTACATTTTTAAACTTAATGTTTCCCATGCTTACCTTATAGAAAAAAACTGGCTGCACAGTAGGGGCCTCACCTTTAACTAGTAAGTTAAATTCTGGAGACTGGTATATTGAAGTAAATTTTAGGATAGAAATTTTCTAGGGAAAAAAAATCATACATTCTTTTTTATTTTACTATAGAACCATCTGAATTTACTTTTTACACTGATAAATTTACAGGTATTTTCCTTAATCAGCTTATTTCAGATCCCAGCCCTATTAAAGGCATTCTGCTACCCCAAGGATGAGATTAACAACAGTGTGCTAATATCCAGGTATCTTTTTACTGTTAGGTGAAAAATGGTAACAGATGTAGAGACATTTTGATTTCTTGTTGCCAATAAGAAACTCCTGCTAAAAGAAATTAATTAAACATGTGCTCCATATAATTGAATTGAACTTGATTTCTTCATTTCGCCACTCATCCCGGGCGCTGACCTGAAAAGGGTTTATCACATTCCCTAAATAGAATAATAATAATAATAATAATAATAATAATAATAATAATAATAATAATAATAATAATAATAATAATAATAATAATAATAATAATAATAATAATAATAATAATATTCATAATAATAATAGTAATAATAATAATAATATTCATAATAATAATAGTAATAATAATATTATTAGGTAAGGTTTTCTATTTAATTTAGGCGATTTTTTGGTTCTTCGTAAGGTAACTTATCTTTTCCTGAATCACCAGTAAACTTATAGTGGCTATAAAGCACTCAAGGAATGCATGATATTCATGTGTGATTTAAGGAAGAGAAGAAAAGATCCGATTCCTTGCGTAAAAAGCCGTTCACCAGCATCATAGCATTCTCCCCTCCCTCTCCTACATCCTTGAAAGGAGTTCCCGAACGACTGGCTGCAAGGAATGAATAGAGGGATACTAAATAGATATTAAATATATATTAAATAGACTGAAATATATATTAAATAAACTGAAATTAAATAATATTAAATAGACAGAAACTAAGAGAGACATATTAAATAGATTAGCTTCTATTAAAAAATCTATTAAATATTGAATGAAAGTAATCGTTTATTGTATTATTTTTATTTTTTTCGTAGTTATGAAATTTTCTACAAAAAGATAATTAACTTGTTCCTATACATAATAAAAATTTGTAAGGCAAATAAAATGACGAATAATACTTGAATTTATTTAATGGGTGATCAATATATGTGATTGTTCATGGATTGCTAGTCTTACAAATGAATATGATACAACATATGTAACGCCTTAAAAGTAACATTGCTACTTCACTAAACGATGTTTTATCCTTTATTAAAGGACTGTGATATTAAGGCAGAGAATATAATGAGGATGGCTGGGATATGGGGAAAGCACCGCCAAAGCTGCCGCTGCCGCTCGCAAAGCCACCACCGCTACCATAACTGCCACCCCCGCCGCCAACAAAGCTGCCACCTGTGTTACTAATCACTTCACCACCACCATCTGCAGCGGAGCTGAGGGCAGAATGAAGGTCTCCACCAGTAGGCAGGGTCGGGTTGTCACCTGGAGAATAGTTGACATAGTACACTTGGGGACTTTCTTGCTCTGGTGCTGGTACGTGGATGACCTTCTGGTCATACTGAGGACGCTTGCTGAGGACGTATAAAATATTTTTCTGTTGAGGTGGTGGCACGACAATAGGTTCCGGGCCTGGGCCGACATCTGGGGTGCGAATGAACAAAATATTATGTTCGACTCTTGGTGGGGGAACATAAGGTGGAGGACCAACTATGGGGGGAGCTGGAGGAGCGTTGAACAAGTACAAGTTGCGGGTGACCTGCGGAGTCACACAGCTTCCGTCAACATTACGAATTTGTCCGGGACCACAGCTACCTCCGCCATATCCTGAGCCGCCAGAGGAGAATCCTGCACCACCTGAGAACCCAGAGCCGCCCACAAAACCCAAGCCATCAGAAAATGCTGGACCAGATGGAACGGGTAAATTGTAGCCCTGAGGGGCGGCGTCAGCGGCAACTGCCAGCAAACAAACCAGTACCTACGAAAAAGTAAAGATAGCGCTTTTAATAAACTGATGACAATGTAAAAACATCAACAGAGGGGAAAAATATTATCCATATACTCCTTTGAGATGTGTTTGTAAACGAGAGGCATTTTCAGGCCAATAAAAAGTTTGCTCTTAAGACAGACTTCACTGCATGATAAGTATTAGAACTTTGATTGCTAATATGTAGTTTCAGTATCAATTTATTTTCTCACTACATATTGTGTGGATCTCCAGTTATAGTACTCAGTGAACGATATGTTACCCTGAATTCGGTTACAATACACTGAGGGTGTACTTATGTTACAGTTGCAACATCACTGAGTGTTTAACCAAAATATATTGATTCCCTTGCAAGATGATGATTTCTACATTATGGTTTTCATTAAAAGGTATGCGTGTTTAGCTTGTGACTGCGAGACTGTCAGTGTGGCACATAAGTTTATACGCAAGAATATTAGTACTGTACGAACTGCTGTACAGAATAATATATAAAGAAATTTTATTTTCACTCACGTCTTATAACAAATGCCAGGACTGTATTTAATTATTCTGAATATGATATAGATGAGCCTTTAAAATAAATATCAATAAATGAACGTATATTGGATTGTGACCGATACAGAAAAGTATATGCTGTACTTAGTAAAAAAGTTAAAATGATTCATCCTTGCTTCTGATGGAACAATGCTCGCCTATTTTGTTGCAGATTCTTCAAGTGGATTTTATCGATATTAAAATACAAACAGCATCTTATAAAGAGTAACGTCAACTGTCCATTCTCAATGGGACTTCCAAATAATGTAATCAGGAAGACATAGATTTAGTTGCTATGTAAGGAGTCAGTAGCAATGGCTGCCACATACATCTCTGTATCACTATTACAAAAAAAAAAATTCAGTTTTCTGTTCACACAAAGCGTCTCTCACTTAATTCGTATTCCATCCTAGATCTATTACGCGAGAGACTGCTGTACTGATATGCTGGAGAGTGCAGAATCACTAGTGCAGAATGAACCACTCACCGGGAGCTTCATAGTGGCGAGTGTTATTGGTTCAAGTCTTCTGAGCCTTATATACGTACCTCCATTCTCTCTCACTTTTCCTTGTAAGCATAACTTTCTTTAGCGCTCCTCCCACTTCTGTTGTTGTGTCCCGGCTAAGTACGGTGCTCAGCTGTCCTTAGTAATAAACATGCGGATCACATTCAGAGCGAGTGGAGTTTCGTCTCTAAATCTACATTATTTATAAGTAACCTATAATGCAACTTGATCTCTAGCCAAACACAAGGAGCACCACCGATCACTGCCTTGCACCTTACATTTTTACCTGTTATGACTAGTCTGCCTACCATGAATATTGTATAGAGAGAAATCACTGAAGTGCTGTGCTCCATGGCAGATACATACAGATGTAGTTAGGCATGCACTTGTGGTGTGTTAAACTATCATTACCAACACAGAGCGCTAGTGTTAGTGTAGCCTGCAACATCCTTAACTAAAATATACATAAACATATTTATGCTTTGATGTACTTTAATAAATGAAGTCAAGCCTTCTCTGCTTAAATTTTCTTCATTGCTACAAATTTCTGTACGACAGAGAAGCACTAAATCCTCTGCACAGTTACATTTTCATATATATATATATTTTTTTGTTTCTGGTTAATGAACTAGTTAGGAAGGTCCGGCATCACAGACGGGGTTAATCACTAATATTAAGGTAGAAATTATTTTAATGATTGGTTTTAGAATTCTTTCATCCTTCCTATTAAATTCAAATGCATACTTTTCAATGCTACTTAGTTCATGTTTTTTTAATCCAGCCGTATGACCGAAGGGATAGCTGGGCTGCATTTAGTCTCATTAGATAGCCTCGCTGTGGATTGCTAGGTCATCTGCTATCTGCCTTTCCCATGTCCCCTAAAGCGCTATGTACTTGTTTGTGCCATGTCCTCCAATTTATTATGCACCTCCATGGGTTGATAAGACACATATGCAACTTATCAGTATTATATACCATTATTATATTCACCTTTATGAGTTATATACTCCCATGTGCTATGTACTCCCATGTGTTTAAGTACCACTAGTGCATTATGTTCCCATGCGCTATGTACTCCGGTGAACATATTCCGTGGTGTAAGCTCTCAGTGTATATAAAGTGTGAATTTAGTTTAATCCCAGTTTTAGCGATTGAGTTATTCTTGACTGGTGACTAACAGGAAGTGTGCAGCCTAAATGACTTGAAACCATATTAACCAATCAATGTTGTCCTTTTTTTTTTTTATTTGTGTACAGTTTGCGGTGTTTGCACACACTAACTTTACAAACGTTGTATAAAAATTCTGAATAAACTGATTGAATATGTATGTCGGTGCGCGTATCGTACATATTAAAGGAACCACAACTACGCTGCACTCCAAATGTTCTGGAAACTTGACTTCATTTTATAACTTTTCTCGAGAGTTATAAAATAAACATTTGAGTTTAGTTGTGAAGGACTTTCATTTTTTTTTACGTGTAAATTTTTAAGTATTTTGCTATATCATGGATTTTACCTTCAATTTATAGCATTAGTTTTGTGTTACAATGAACCAATTTTAGTATCACTGAGGTAAAACTTTCTTTTATTTATGAGACTGTAAATAAATAAATATGTGAAAATTGTAGGCGATAAGATCCAAATAAAAGAAGGAACAGATGTAATTGCGACAACAAAATCTCAGTCATTCTTCACATCAATATTGTGTTCCAGACTGTCGCCTCCTTATTCCCGAGCAGTTCACGCTGCTTCACTCTTCACGGTAATCACTACATGAACCATGAAAACTGCAACATTTATATAATCAACAAACCAAATACTTTTATACGTGCAATATTAAATAATTTATTGCACATTTTGAAATTGGCACATAAAATGTTTGGATTACTTATCTAAAAATTATATTAGAAATTCTAAACTGTAAGCTTATTCCATTATCATTTTTATTATATATATATATGTAGTGCCGAATAGGCAAAACTTGCGATTTTGGCTTAAACAGCAACGCTCTTCTTTCCGAATAAGGCAAACGAAAATTTGTGTATGCAATAATTTCCCAAAAATCAATCTGAACCTAATGGAAAAAAATATATTTCATTGTGTTTGTTTATTATTAAATTATTTTAAACTTATCTAAAATATATTTAGTTGGATTAAGCTAAATTAAATTGCGATTGTTATAATAAGGTTAGGTAAGTTTTCTAAGGTTCTTTTGGTACAAAATTATTAATTTATACCTTAACATAAATGAAAAAAAATATATCTTTAAATGCATAAGATAAAATTTTAGAATGGACTTAATTTTAAATGAGTTCTTGCTAATTGACCAATTTTACCTATTCGGCACGACACATAAGAACATAAGTAAGAAGGAACACTTTAGCAGGCCTACTGGCCAATGCGAGGCAGGTCCAAGTCACCTCCCGGCTTAAACCAGTGACCCACCTAGTCAGGTTAGGTCAGGTCACATCTACTTAAGGAAGGAGCACGGCATCAGACCTATTAGCACAAGCTAGTCAGGTCCAACTCACACCCACCCACACCCCACTCATGTATTTATCCAACCTATTTTTAAAACTACACAACATCTTAGCTTCTATGACAGTACTCGGGAGTTTGTTCCACTCATTCATAAGAACATAAGAAAGGAGGAACACTGCAGCAGGCCTGTTGGCCCATACTAGGCAGGTCCTTCACATTCCATCCCACTAACAGAATATTTGTTCAACCTAATTTTCAATGCTACCCAAGAAATAAGCTTTGATAATTTTATTTACTCATGTGCAATTCCCACTCAAATCCAACCCCTCTCACTCATGAATTTATCCAACCTAAATTTAAAACTACCCAAAGTCCTTGCTTCAATAACCCTACTAGGCAGACTGTTCCACTCATCAACTACCCTATTTCCAAACCAATACTTTCCTATATCTTTTCTAAATCTAAACTTATCTAACTTGAATCCATTATTGCGGGTTCTCTCTTGGAGAGATACCCTCAAGACTTTATTTATATCCCCTTTGTTAATACCCATTTTCCACTTGTATACCTCGATCATGTCTCCCCTCATTCTACGTCTTACAAGTGAATGTAATTTAAGGGTCTTCAATCTTTCTTCGTAAGGAAGATTTCTAATGCTGAATGTTTTCTAACGAATTTATGTCCATTCTGTAATATGGAGACCAGAACTGAGCTGTGTAATCTAGGTGAGGCCTTACTAATGATGTATAAAGCTGTAATATAACCTCTGGACTTCTGTTGCTAACACTTCTTGATATAAATCCCAGTAATCTATTTGCCTTATTACGTACGCTTAGGCATTGCTGTCTTGGTTTAAGGTTGCTGCTTACCATCACCCCCAAGTCCTTCTCGCAATCTGTATGGCTAAGTTCTACGTTATTTAACTTATAAGTGCTTGGGTTATGGACACTCCCGAGCTTCAGAACCTTGCATTTATCAACATTGAACTGCATCTGCCACTTTTCTGACCAGGAATTGAGTTTGTCTAAATCCTCCTGAAGTTCCCTGACATCTACGTTTGAATCAATTATCCTACCTATCTTCGTGTCATCGGCGAATTTGCTCATATCACTAGTAATTCCCTCATCAAGGTCATTGATATATATTATAAACAACAACGGGCCTAAGACTGATCCCTGTGGAACGCCACTTGTTACAGATCCCCACTCGGATTTAACCCCATTTAAGCACACTCTCTGCCTCCTATTGGTGAGCCATGACTCGATCCATGACAGCACTTTTTTCCCAATTCCATGAGCTGCCACTTTCCTTAACAGTCTCTGGTGCGGTTCTCTATCAAAAGCCTTACTAAAGTCTAAATAAACAATATCGAATTCTTTATCCTGATCAACAGCCTCAAAAGCTTTACCGAAGAAAGTTAATAAATTAGTTAGGTAGGAACGGCCCCTCGTGAATCCATGCTGAGTATCATTAATCAAATGATGTTTATCCAGATGGCTTCTTATAAAATCAGCTATAATTGACTCTAGTAATTTGCCTACAATTGAGGTCAGGCTTATTGGGTGGTAATTTGACGGTAGTGACTTATCCCCTGCTTTAAAAATAGGAATTACATTAGCCATCTTCCACATATCAGACACTACACTTATTTGAAGAGATAAGTTAAAAATGTTAGTTAATGGTTCACAGAGTTCCATTTTGCATTCCTTAAGAACCCTTGCAAAAAGTTCATCAGGACCCGGCGATTAATTTTGTTTCAGTCGGTCTACTTGTTTCATAACCATTTTGCTAGTGACTGTGATATTACATAATTTATCATCTTCAGGGCCACTATAAAAATTAATTACTGGGATATTATTAGTGTCTTCCTGTGTGAAAACCGAGATAAAATCATTATTAAAAATAGAGCACATATCATTCTCCTTGTTAGTAAGATGCCCAGAGTTATTTTTAAGGGGACCTATCTTATCTCTAACTTTGTTCTATAAACCTTGAAAAAACTTTTTGGGTTAGTTTTTGAATTCCTAGCAACTTTAATTTCATAGTCCCGTTTAGCTTTTCTTATACCCTTTTTAACATCCATCTTAATGCCAGTATACTGATTTATAAGATGACCCTCACCTCTTTTTATGTGCCTATAAATTCTTTTCTTCTGCTCTTAAAGATATTTGAGCCTATTATTCATCCATTTTGGGTCATTTCTACTTGATCTAATTTCTTTATATAGGATAAATGTTCTTTGGGCAGCCTTTATAGTGTTAAGAAAACTGTCATATTGATAGCTCTCTTCGTTACTCCACTCCACAGATGATAAGTGTTCTCTAAACCCAATGTAATCTGCTAAGCGAAAATCTTGGACCGTTACTGAGTTATACCTACTATCATACATCCATTCAATGTTAAAGGTAATTGATTTGTGGTCGCTTGTGCCGAGTTCCTCTGTAATTTCTAAATTAATAAAATTAATAACAAGGGTTTCCTTGTTTGCCAGAACCAAGTCAAGTAGGTTATTTCCCCTTGTAGGTTCTGTCACAAACTGCTTCAAAAAACAATCCTGAACTACTTCTAAAAAGTCGTTAGATTCTAAATTACCTGACAAGAAATTCCAATCAATTTTACTAAAGTTAAAGTCCCCTAGAATTACTAGGTTATCATGCCTTGTGACCTTAACAATTTCCTCCCAAAGTAGTCTCCCTTGTTCCCTATCTAAGTTTGGAGGACGGTATATCACGCCTAAAATAATTTTTTTACACCCCTTTGAAAATTCTATCCAGATAGACTCTGTATGTATTATTTCAGACTTTATACCCGTTTTTATGCAACAATTTAAATGATCACGGATATAGAGTGCCACCCCACCCCCCCTTCCCGATACTTCTGTCTTCTGTCTACTTGGAACAATTTAAAACCCTGGATGTGACATTCAGCAGGCATGTCCCGATTTTTCATATTAAACCACGTCTAAGTTAATGCAAAAAACATCAATATTACCCGCACTAGCAAGTAATCTCAACTCGTCCATCTTATTCCTAGCACTACGACTATTGGTGTAATATATATTTAGAGACCCTCCTTTCTCTTTACCCTTCCAGCACATTTCTGTTTTTCCGCTATACCTATTACTGTCCTTGTCACCAAGTGCCACTGGCTTTCCAGTATCCACCTTATTCTGCCTATTACTAGTTCCCCTAGAACTCATAATATTACTACACTGGGACTTCACTGTTTTTTCCCCAAAACCCATACCACTAACTTTTTCTAGTTTAAAGCTCTAACAGCTCCCTCCACTGCAGTTGCCAGTGCCCCCACCCCAGACCTGGTATACATGTCATTTCTGCCATAGAAGAGGTCTCAGTATTTACAGTATTTGTCCAGCCAGCAATTGACACCAATTGCCCTGGACAGCCATTCATTTCCAACTCCTCTCTTTGGCTAAATACCACATATGACAGGGCTCCTACCCTTCTTCCTAATTATGTCTATTGCTGACCTATAGCTGCTAGTTAGGTCCTCACTCCTACGTCTGCCAACATCGTTGCCTCCAGCACTGAGAAAGATAATAGGATTGCTCCCATTACCTCTCATGATGTTTAGTGCAAACACTTATGCACTGTTGTCTTGGTTTTAGATTACTGCTAACCAAAAATCCCAAATACTTTTTGCAATAAGTAATATTAAGATCTACATTATTTAGTTTATATGTGGCATGGGTAATTTCTTGTCCAATGTTTAGAACTTTGCATTTGCCTATATTAAACTGCATCTGCCACTTCTCCGACCACTGCATCAGTCTATTCTAATCTTCCTGGAGTGCTCTAATATCCTCATTACAATGAATTAGGCGACCTAATTTGGTGTTATCAGCTAACTTGCTTATGTTGCGATTTATTCCCACATCTATGTCGTTTACATAAATTGTGAACAACAAAAGGTCCAACACTGATCCCTGTGGAACACCACTCGTGACTCGCTCCCACTTTGATTTCTCCCCATTGATGCAAACTCTCTGCTGCCTATGTGTCAACCATGCCTCTACTTCGGAAAAAAATTCTCCTCCTATTCCATGTGCCTCAATTTTCCTCAATAGCCTCTGAAGAGAAACTCTATCAAAGCTATAAACATATTTATATATATTTATATAAACACATATATGTCGTGCTGAATAGAATTCTTCTTCATGATTCGCCAGTACTCTCCCGGCCGAATAGGTAAAACTTGCGATTTTAGCTTAAATAGCAAAGCTCATCTTGTCGAATAAGGAAAGCGAAAATTTTGTGTACAATAATTTCGCAAAAATCATTCTGAACCTAACAAAAAAAATATATTTCATTGTGTTTGTTTATTATTAAATTATTGTAAACTTTTCTAAAGTATATTTAGTTGGATTAAGCTAAATTAAATTGCGCTTGTTATAATAAAGCTAGGTAAGTTTTCTAAGGTTCTTTTGATACAAAATTATTAATTTTTAGATTGGCATAAATGAAAGACTTAACATAAATGAAAGGACTTAATTTTAAATGAGTTCTTGCTAATTGACTAATTTTACCTATTCGTCACGACATATTTTTTTTATTTTTTATTAACACATCGGTCGTTTCCCACCAAGGCAGGATGGCCAGAAAAAGAAAAACTTTCATCATCATTCACTCCATCACTGTCTTACCAGAGGCATGCTTACACTACAGCTATAAAACTGCAACATTAGCACCCCTCCTTCAAAGTGCCGACACTGTACTTCCCATTTCCAGGACTCAAGTCCGGCCTGCCGGTTTCCCTGAATCCCTTCATAAATGTTACCTTGCTTACACTCCAACAGCACGTAAAGTCCTAAAAGCAATTTGTCTAGATTTGCTCCTATCTAACACGCTCAAGCACGCTTTCTGGAAGACCAAGCCCCTCGCACACAAAACCTCCTTTACCCCCTCCCTCCAACCTTTCCTTAGGCCGACCCCTACCCGCCTTCCCTCCACTTCAGATTTATACACTCTTGAATCATTCTATTTCGTTCCATCCACTCTATATGACAAAACCATCTCAATAACCCCTCCTCAGCCCTCTGGATAATAGTTTTGGTAATCCTGCACCTCCTCCTAATCTCCGAACTACGGATTCTCTACATTATATTCACACCACACATTGCCCTCAGACATGACATCTCCACTGCCTCCATCCTTTTCCATGTTGTTACATTCACCAACCATGCCTCACACTTACATAAGAGCATTGATATAACTATACTCTCATACATTCCCCTCTTTGCTTTCATGGATAAAGTTCTTTGCCTTCACAGACTCGTCAGTGCACCACTCAACTTTTTTCCCTCGTCATTTCTATGATTCACCTCATCTTTCATAGACCCATCTGCTGACACGTCCACTCCCAAATATCTAAATACATTCACCTCCTCCATACCCTCTCCTTCCAATCTGATATCCAATCTTCTGTTACCTAATTTTTTACTTCATTATCTCCTTACTTTTTCCTATATTCACCTTTAATTTCCTTCTTTTACATACCCTACCAAACTCATCAACCATCGTCTGCAACTTCTCTTCAGAATCTCCTAAAAGCACAGTGTCATCAGAAAAGAGCAACTGTGACAACTCCCACTTTTTCTTAAATTGTTTATCTTTTAACCCCACACCTCTTGCCAACACCCGAGCATTTACTTCTCTTACAACTCCATCTATAAATATACTGAACAACCATGGTGACATCACACATCCCAGTCCAAGACCTACTTTTACTGGGAAAGAATCACCTTCTCGAATACATACTCTTTCCTGAGCCTCACTATCCTCGTAAAGCCTCTTCACTGCTTTCAGTAACCTACCATATATATATATATATATATATATATATATATATATATATATATATATATATATATATATATATATATATATATATATATATATATATATGTCGTGCCGATTAGGTAAAACTGGTCAATTAGCAAGAAATCATCTAAAATTAAGTCCTTTCTAAAATTTTCTCTTATACGTTTAAAGATATATTTTTTTCATTTATGTTAATGTAAGAATTTATAATTTTGTACCAAGAGAAACTTTGAAAACCTACCTAACCTTATTACAAAGAGCGCAATTTAATTTAGCCTAACCCAACTAAATATATTTTAGATACGTTAACATTAATTTAATAATATACAAACACAATGAAATATATTTTTTTCGTTATGTTCTGAATGATTTTTGCGAAATTATTGCATACACAAATTTTCACTTGTCTTATATGGCAAGGTGAGCGTTGCTATTTAAGCCAAAATCGCAAGTTTTACCTAATCGGCACGACATATATATATATAGATGGATAAAAAGGCTCTAAGGAAGAATATTTGGAATTCTTCCTGATGCCATTTGAATATTCCATATATATATATATATATATATATATATATATATATATATATATATATATATATATATGGAATATTCAATGGCATCAGGAAGAATTCCAAATATTCTTCCTTGGAGCCTTTTATCCATCTATATATATATATATATATATATATATATATATATATATATATATATATATATATATATATATATATATATATATATATATATATATATATATATATATATATATATATATATATATATATATATATATATATATATATATATATATATATATATATATATATATATATATATATATATATATATATAGTATTGTAAATTCAAACGAATGGTATTTAATTAACAACAACACTGCGACTAGCCTGGGAATCGAACCCGATTGTTTTAGCCCACCTGATGGTGAGCGAATTCATGACGCTCTAACCCACTGGACCATACAATCCTACAAGATCACGCACCAGCAGAGCTAGGTGTTGTACCGTGATCCGAGGACAAATGATGGTATGGGTGCCTCAGAGCTAATTTCATTCTACTCCCGTATGTCCTCGGATCACGGTACAACACCTAGCTCTGCTGGGTGCGTGATCTTTGTAGGATTGTATGGTCCAGTGGGTTAGAGCGTCGTGAATTTTCGCTCAAAATGAGGCGGGCTAAAACAACGCGGTTCGATTCCCTGCTAGTCGCAGTGTTGTTGTTAATTAAATACCATTCGTTTGTGGTTACAATACTATATATATATATAAAATATATATATATATATATATATATATATATATATATATATATATATATATATATATATATATATATATATATATATATATATTCATCCTACTTTATTAATTAATTTTACTTTTGTGACTTATTTCTTAGCAAAAATAACTACATTAATTTCTTGTCACTGAAGTATGTTGTCCTGACAGGAGTGGGGCATATGTAATTAGTGACTCTTTGACCACCTTCTGGTTTAGCACTTCTTCAAATAAATTATTTAAAAAATTAAGCAAAATAATTAGTTTTGTGTTCAATACTGGAGGACCTATTGAATTTTTCTGAGATCATTTTTCGATTTTTGTCGAGAAAAACTTCAAGGACCCGACAGCCAGTAGGTTATTTTGTTTACATTCATGAGAAAGCTCGAAGATTAGCTGGGAAATGTGAGGTAAACACGTATGATTTTAGAAAGAGAAGGGTAGCTCCAACTGCTTGCATCTAGATCTCTTTAATAGTATCAAGGACACCCTACCCTCATCCGTTTAGTGGTACTCGATTACTTGGCGATTTCCTCACTGCCCTATTCAAGTGTCCCAGCTCAGGCTGTCAGATTTCAACACCTTGTACGAGCCCCATCCTGCGTAATGCGGCTCATACAACACTTACAGAATTGCAGGAAACACAGATAAACATCAAGAGTTCACTCACTACACTTATTGTATAATTGTCTTGCACTATCGTCCTGCTTTGAAAAAAATAATTTATATAAAAAGGAGACATAGTTATCTTTTGTTTCAACTATGCGACTATCATATACTCATAGAATAAAGTAGCATTATTATTATTATTATTATTATTATATTTATGAGGAAACACTAAACCCATAGGGGTCATATAGTGCCTGGGAGGCATTTAGGTTCAATCCAAGGAAGGGGAGGGCAAGTTCAATTCCTTGGAATAAGAGCCCCTCACTGGCATCAAAGAACCTCCCTTGAGGGGTAATAAAGTAGCAGCACACTGGCTGAAAATGAATAAATTTGGAAATGTGCAGTTTAAAAAAATATGAATATCTGTATTTAATATTTAATGAAAGTAATTGCTACCTGTGTTATCTTTTATTTATTTTCTTAAAATCAAAATTTCTGCAGTGAGTAAAATGTTTCTTTTTATAATAAAAATATTGTGAGGTAAATAAAATGATGAATAATACTTGAATTTATTTAATGGATGATGGAATTATGTGATTGTTCACGGATTGCCAGTCTCGGATTGCCAGTCTTACAAGTGAATATGATACAACGTATGTAACACCTTAAAAATAACATTGCTACTTCACTAAATGATGTTTTAGCCTTTAATAAAGGATTATGATATTATGGGAGTGAATATAATGAGGATGGCTGGGATATGAGGGAAGCACCGCCAAAGCTGCCGCTGCCGCTGCCGCTCGCAAAGCCACCCCCGCTACCATAACTGCCGCCCCCGCCTCCAACAAAGCTGCCACCTGTGTTACTAATCACTTCACCGCCACCATCTGCAGCGGAGCTGAGGGCAGACTGAAGGTCTCCACCAGTAGGCAGGGTCGGGTTGTCACCTGGAGAATAGTTGACATAGTACACTTGGGGACTTCCTTGCTCTGGTGCTGGTACGTGGATGACCTTCTGGTCATATTGAGGACGATTGCTGAGGACGTATAAAACATTTTTCTGTTGAGGTGGTGGCACGACAATAGGTTCCGGGCCTGGGCCGACATCTGGAGTGCGAATGAACAAAATATTATGTTCAACTTTTGGTGGGGGAACATATGGTGGTGGGCCAACAATCGGGGGCGCTGGAGGGGCGTTGAATAAGTACAAGTTGCGGGTGACCTGGGGAGTCACACAACTTCCGTCAACATTACGAATTTGTCCGGGACCACAGCTACCTCCGCCATATCCTGAGCCGCCAGAGGAGAGTCCCGCACCACCTGAGAACCCAGAGTCACCTACAGAACTCGAGCCATCAGAAAATGCTTGGCCTGAGGGTACGGGTAGATTGTAACCCTGAGGGGCGGCGTCAGCGGCAACTGCCAGCAGACAAGCCAGTACCTATGAAAGAAGTAAATATGGCTCATTTAATTTACGGTTTACTTGTAAGAAAAAGTCAGAATGAGGAAAAAATATTAGCGGTATAGACACACAAACTTCGAGTATTCTCTGTAGGCGAAAGGCAGCACTATCATTTTGACTTCAAATGCATATATATAAAAAAAAGTCAGCTTATAAATATGGACTTCACTGCAAGTTGATTATCAAGATTGATTATCAGTACCTGGTGTAAATGTCCCTGAGTTTTCTCTCTACAGAATCTCTGGATCTCCAGTTAATGTACTCGGTGGATGATATCAGTTACTCTGAATTCGGTTGTTACTGTATACTGAGGGTGTCCTTAGGTTTCAGTTGTAACGGTACGGAGTACTTAACCGCGATATATGTTTGTCACACACATTACTGCAAGGTGTATACATGTTTATAAGCTGTGATTTGTTTTTTGCAAGGTGATAATTTCTTCATTATGGCAGTTTTTACAATATGTTTGTGTTTAGGTTGTGTTTGTTGTGACAAGGTATTCGTGTGGCATATAAGTTTATATACAAGAATGTTAGGGCTGTACGAACTGCTGTAGAAATCTTGTTTTCACTCACGTCATGTAAGAAATGCCAAGATTGTATTTAAGTAATGCTTTAGAGTATGTGTGGTGACCGATACATGAATATATGTATATATATAAATATATATATATATATATATATATATATATATATATATATATATATATATATATGTAGGTAGTAGGTTGGTAGACAGCAACCACCCAGGGAGGTACTACCATCCTGCCAGGTGACTGTGAAACAGAAACCTGAAACTGTTTTACATGATGGTATGATTGCTGGTGTCTTTTTTCTGTCTCATAAACATGCAAGATTTCAGGTACGTCTTGCTACTTCTACTTACACTTAGGTCACACTCCGCAAACATGTACACATTTATGTATACACACTCATCTGAGTTTTCGTTGATTTTATCTTAATAGTTCTTGTTCTTATTGCTTTTCCTTTCATATCCATGGGGAAGTGGAATAAGAATCTTTCCTCCGTAAGCCATGCGTGTTGTAAAAGTCAACTAAAATGCCGGGAACAATGGGCTAGTAAACCCCTTTTCCTGTATAGCTTACTAAAAAGAAGAAGAAGAAAACCGTCAAAGTGGGATGTTTGAATGTGCGTGGATGTTGTGCGAATGATAAGAAAGAGATGATTGTAGATGTTATGAATGAAAAGAAGCTGGATGTCCTGGCTTTAAGTGAGACAAAGCTGAAGGGGTAGGAGAGTTTCAGTGGGGAGAAATAAATGGGATTAGATCAGGGGTTTCAAATAGAGTTAGAGCTAAAGAAGGAGTGGCAATAATGTTGAATAATCAGTTATGACAGGTAAAGAAGGAATATAAATGTATAAATTCAAGGATTATGTGGAGTAAAATAAAGGTTGGATGTGAAAAGTGGGTTATAGTAAGTGTTTATGCACCTGGAGAAGAGAGAAGTGTAGAGGAGAGAGAGATTTTGGGAAATGTTGAGTGAGTGTGTGGGAGTTTTGAACCAAGTGAGAGAGTAATTGTGGTTGGGGATCTTAATGCTAAAGTGGGTAAAAATGTTGTGGAGGGAGTAGTAGGGAAATTTGGGGTGCCTGGGGTAAATGTAAATGGGGAACCATTAATTGAGCTATGTGTAGAAAGAGGTTTGGTAATAAGTAATACATATTTTATGAAAAAGAGGATAAATAAATATACAAGGTATGATATAGCACGTAAGGAAAGTAGTTTGTTGGATTATGTTTTGGTGGATAAAAGGTTGATGAGTAGGCTTCAGGATGTACATGTTTATAGAGGGGCAACGGATATATCAGATCATTATTTGGTTGTAGCTACAGTTAGAGTAAAAGGTAGATGGGACAAAAAGAAAATAGCAACAGCAAGTAAGAGAGAGGTAAAAGTGTATAAACTAAGGGAGGAGGAAGTTAGGGTGAGATATAAGCAACTATTGGCAGAAAAGTGGGCTAGTGCAAGTAGGAGTAGTGGGGGGGTTGAAGAGAGTTGGGATAGTTTTAAAAATGCAGAATTAGAATGTGGGGCAGAAGTTTGTGGCTATAGGAGGGTGGGTGTAGGAGGAAAGAGGAGTGAGTGGTGGAATGAAGAAGTAAAGGGTGTGATAAAAGAGAAAAAGGTAGCTTATGAGAGGTTTTTACAAAACAGAAGTGTTAATAGCAGAGCAGAGTATATGGAGAGTAAAAGAAAGGTGAAGAGAGTGGTGAGAGAGTGCAAAAGAAGAGCGGATGAAAGAATGGGAGAGGCTTTGTCAAGAAATTTTGCTGAAAACAAGAAAAATTTTTGGAGTGAGATAAACAAGGTAAGAAAGCCTAGGGAACGAATGGATTTGTCAGTTAAAAACAGAGTAGGGAGTTAGTAGATGGGGAGCTGGAGGTATTGGGTAGATGGCGGGAATATTTTGAGGAACTTTTAAATGTCGATGAAAAAAGGAGGCGGTAATTTTATGTACTGGCCAGGGAGGTACAACATCGTTTAGGAGTGAAGAAGAGCAGGATGTGAGTGTGGGGGAGGTGCGTGAGGCATTACGTAGAATGAAAGGGGGTAAAGCAGCTGGAATTGACGGAATCATGACAGAAATGTTAAAAGCATGGGGGGATATAGTGCTGGAGTGGTTGGTATTTTTGTTTAATAAATGTATGAAAGAGGGGAAGGTACCTAGGGATTGGCAGAGAGCATGTATAGTTCCTATATATAAAGGGAAGGGGGATAAAAGAGTGTAAAAATTATAGACTAATAAGTTTACTGAGTATACCAGGTAAAGTGTATGGCAGGGTTATTATTGAAAGAATTAGAGGTAAGACAGAGAGTAGAATTGCAGATGAGCAAGGAGGCTTTAGAGTGGGTAGGGAATGTGTAGATCAAGTGTTTACAGTGAAGCATATATGTGAACAGTATTTAGATAAAGGTTGCATTTATGGATTTAGAAAAGGCATATGATAGAGTGGATAGGGAAGCAATGTGGCAAATGTTGCAAGTGTATGGAATAGGTAGTAAGTTACTGAAGGCTGTAAAAAGTTTTTATGAGGATAGTGAGGCTCAGGTTAGGGTGTGTAGGAGAGAGGGAGATTACTTCCCGGTAAAAGTAGGTCTTAGACAGGGATGTGTAATGTCACCATGGTTGTTTAATATATTTATAGATGGGGTTGTAAAAGAAGTAAATGCTAGGGTGTTGGGGAGAGGGGTGGGATTAAAATTTGGAGAATTAAATGCAAAATGGGAGTTGACACAGTTACTTTTTGCTGATGATACTGTGCTTATTGGAGATTCTAAAGAAAAGTTGCAAAGGTTGGTGGACGAGTTTGGGAGAGTGTGTAAAGGTAGAAAGTTAAAAGTGAACATAGATAAGAGTAAGGTGATGAGGGTATCAAACGATTTAAATAAAGAAAAATTGGATATCACATTGGAGAGAGGGATTATGGAAGAAGTAAATGTTTTCAGATATTTGGGAGTTGACGTGTCAGCGGATGGGTTTATGAAGGATGAGGTTAACCATAGAATTGATGAAGGAAAAAGGTGAGTGGTGCGTTGAGGTATCTGTGGAGACAAAAACGTTATCCATGGGGGCAAATAAGGAATGTACGAAAGTATAGTCGTACCAACACTCTTATATGGGTGTGAAGCATGGGTTGCAAATGCTGCAGCGAGGAGGAGGCTGGAGGCAGTGGAGATGTCCTGTCTAAGGGCAATGTGTGGTGTAAATATTATGCAGAAAAATCGGAATGTGGAAATTAGGAGAAGGTGTGGAGTTACTAAAAGTATTTGTCAGAGGGCTGAAGAAGGGTTGTTGAGGTGGTTTGGTCATTTAGAGAGAATGGATCAAAGTAGAATGACTTGGAGAGCGTATAAATCTGTAGGGAAGGAAGGCGGGGTAGGGGTCGTCCTAGAAAGGTTGGAGGAAGGGTAAAGGAGGTATTGTGGGCGAGGGCTTGGACTTCCAGCAAGCATGTGTGAGCGTATTAGATAGGAGTGAATGGAGACGAATGGTTTTGGGACAAGACGATCTGTTGGAGTGTGAGCAGGGTAACATTGTGTGAAGGGATTCAGGGAAACCAGTTAATTGATTTAGTTGGACTTGAGTCCTGGAAATGGGAAGTACAGTGCCTGCACTTTAAAGGAGGGGTCTGGGATAGTGACAGCTGGGAGGACAATTCTCAGCTGTCGTATCTGAGCTCCTCTGCAAAGACAGTGATTATGTATGTGTGTGGTAATAGTGTTGAATGATGATGAAAGTATTTTCTTTTGGGGATTTTCTTTCTTTTGGGTCACCCTGCCTCGGTGGAGACGGCCGACTTGTTGAAAAAAAAAAAAAAAAAAAAAAAATATATATATATATATATATATATATATATATATATATATATATATATATATATATATATTCTTTCTTTCTTTCAACACGTCGGCCGTCTCCCCCTGAGGCAGGGTGGCCCAAAAGGAAAAACGAAAGTTTCTCCTTTCACATTTAGTAATATATACAGGAGAAGGGGTTACCAGCCCCTCGCTCCCGGCATTTTAGTTGCCTCTTACGACACGCATGGCTTACGGAGGAAGAATTCTGTTCCACTTCCCCATGGAGATAAAAGGAAATAAGAACAAGAACTAGTAAGAAAATAGAAGAAATCCCAGAGGGGTGTGTATATATATGCTTGTACATGAATGTGTAGTGTGACCTAAGTGTAAGTAGAAGTAGCAAGATGTACCTGAAATCTTGCATGTTTATGAGACAGAAAAAAGACACCAGCAATCCTACCATCATGTAAAACAATTACAGGCTTTCGTTTTACACTCACTTGGCAGGACGGTAGTACCTCCCTGGGCGGTTGCTATCTACCAACCTACTACCTAATATATATATATATATATATATATATATATATATATGTCGTGCCGATTAGGTAAAATTGGTCAATTAGCAAGAACTCATCTAAAATTAAGTCCTTTCTAAAATTTTCTCTTATACGTTTAAAGATATATTTTTTTCATTTATGTTAATGTAAGAATTTATAATTTTGTACCAAGAGAAACTTTGAAAACCTACCTAACCTTATTACAACAAGAGCAATTTAATTTAGCCTAACCCAACTAAATATATTTTAGATACGTTACCATTAATTTAATAATAAACAAACACAATGAAATATATTTTTTTCGTTATGTTCAGAATGATTTTGGCGAAATTATTGCATACACAAATTTTCACTTGTCTTATATGGCAAGGTGAGCGTTGCTATTTAAGCCAAAATAGCGAGTTTTACCTAATCGGCACGACATATATATATATATATATATATATATATATATATATATATATAATATATATATATATATATATATATATATATATATTAAAATATCATGCTTAAAAATCACCTATTTTGTTGCAGATTGTTAAAGTTGATTTTTTATAGATATTAAAATACAAACAGCATCCTATAAAGAGTATCGTCAACTGTCCATTCTCAGCAAGACTCAGTTGCTATGTGAAGAGTTAGTAGCACTGGCTGTCATATTCTTCCCAGTATCACTATTACAAACATTTTTTTTTCAGTTTTCTGTTCACACAAAGGGTCTCTCACATAATTCGTATTCCATCCTAGATCTATTACACGAGAGACTGCTGTACTGATATGCTGGAGAGTGCAGAATCACTAGTGCAGAAGGAACCACTCACCGAGAGCTTCATAGTGGCGAGTGTTATTGGTTCAAGTCGTCTGAGCCTTATATACCTACCTCCATTCTCTCACTTTTCTGTGTAAGCATAACTTTCTTTCTTTCCTCACACCTCTGTTGTGTCCTGGATAAGTACGGTGCTCAGCTGTCCTTAGTAATATGCATGCGGATCACATTCAGAGTGGAGTGTCATCTCTAAACGTATATTATTTATAACTTGAACTTTAGCCAAACACAAAGAGCACCACCCATCTCTGACTTGCTCCTCTCCTTTTTAGCTGCTGTTTTTATCCAGCCTACATTACGTATTGCATAGAGAAAAATTAACGAAGCGCTGTGCTCCGTGGCAGGCACATTCAGATGTAGTTAGACATGTACTTGTGTGTTAAACTATTCTTACCACCACAGAGCACTAGTGCTAGTGTACCTTCCTACATCTTTAACTAGAGTATACATTACCCTATTTATGCTTTGATGTGCTTTAATAAATAATTTCTCAAAAATAATTCTGAACCTAACAAAAAAAATATATTTCATTGTGTTTGTTTATTATTAAATTATTGTAAATTTATCTAAAGTATATTTAGTTGGATTAAGCTAAATTAAATTGCGCTTGTTATAATAAAGTTAGGTAAGTTTTCTAAGGTTC
>WNWK01002791.1:27500-194085 GCA_009830355.1 Cherax destructor
GTCCTGTCAGGAGTGGGACATATGTAATTAGTGGCTCTTTGACCACCTTCGTGTTTAGCACTTCTTCAAATAAATTATTTAAAAAATTATGCAAAATAATTAGTTTTGTGTTCAATACTGGAGGACCTATTGAATTTTTCTGAGATAATTTTTCGATTTTTGTCGATAAAAACTTCAAAGACCCGACAGCCAGTAGGTTATTTTGTTTACATTCATGAGAAAGCTCGAAGATTAACTGGGAAATGTGAGGTAAACACGTATGATTTTAGAAAGAGAAGGGTAGCTCCAACTGCTTGCATCTAGATCTCTTTAACAGTATCAAGGACACCCTACCCTCATCCGTTTAGTGGTACTCGATTACTTGGCGATTTTCTCACTGCCCTATTCAAGTGTCCCAGCTCAGGCTGTCAGATTTCAACACCTTGTACGAGCCCCATCCTGCGTAATGTGGCTCATACAATACTTACAGAATTGCAGGAAACACAGATAAACATCAAGAGTTCACTCACTACACTTATTGTATAATTGTCTTGCACAATCTTCTTGCTTTGAAAAAAATAATTTATATAAAAAGGAGACATAGTTATCTTTTGTTTCAACTATGCGACTATCATATACTCATAGAAAAAAGTAGCATTATTATTATTATTATTATTATTATTATATTTATGGGGAAGCACTAAACCCATAGGGGTCATATAGTGCCTGGGAGGCATTTAGGTTCAATCCAAGGAAGGGGAGAGCAAGTTCAATTCCTTGGAATAAGAGCCCCTCACTGGCATCAAAGAACCTCCCTTGAGGGGTAATAAAGTAGCAGCACACTGGCTGAAAATGAATAAATTTGGAAATGTGCAGTTTAAAAAAAATATGAATATCTGTATTTAATATTTAATGAAAGTAATTGCTACCTGTGTTATCTTTTATTTATTTTCTTAAAATCAAAATTTCTGCAGTAAGTAAAATGTTTCTTTTTATAATAAAAATTTTGTGAGGTAAATAAAATGATGAATAATACTTGAATTTATTTAATGGATGATGGAATTATGTGATTGTTCACGGATTGCCAGTCTCGGATTGCCAGTCTTACAAGTGAATATGATACAACGTATGTAACACCTTAAAAATAACATTGCTACTTCACTAAATGATGTTTTAGCCTTTAATAAAGGATTATGATATTATGGGAGTGAATATAATGAGGATGGCTGGGATATGAGGGAAGCACCGCCAAAGCTGCCGCTGCCGCTCGCAAAGCCACCCCCGCTACCATAACTGCCGCCCCCGCCTCCAACAAAGCTGCCACCTGTGTTACTAATCACTTCACCGCCACCTGGAGCAGCGGAGCTGAGGGCAGACTGAAGGTCTCCACCAGTAGGCAGGGTCGGGTTGTCACCTGGAGAATAGTTGACATAGTACACTTGGGGACTTCCTTGCTCTGGTGCTGGTACGTGGATGACCTTCTGGTCATACTGAGGACGCTTGCTGAGGACGTATAAAACATTTTTCTGTTGAGGTGGTGGCACAACAATAGGTTCCGGGCCTGGGCCGACATCTGGGGTGCGAATGAACAAAATATTATGTTCAACTTTTGGTGGGGGAACATATGGTGGTGGGCCAACAATCGGGGGCGCTGGAGGGGCGTTGAACAAGTACAAGTTGCGGGTGACCTGGGGAGTCACACAACTTCCGTCAACATTACGAATTTGTCCGGGACCACAGCTACCTCCGCCATATCCTGAGCCGCCAGAGGAGAGTCCCGCACCACCTGAGAACCCAGAGTCACCTACAGAACCCGAGCCATCAGAAAATGCTTGGCCTGAGGGTACGGGTAGATTGTAACCCTGAGGGGCGGCGTCAGCGGCAACTGCCAGCAGACAAGCCAGTACCTATGAAAGAAGTAAATATGGCTCATTTAATTTACGGTTTACTTGTAAGAAAAATTCAGAATGAGGAAAAAATATTAGCGGTATAGACACACAAACTTCGAGTATTCTCTGTAGGCGAAAGGCAGCACTATCATTTTGACTTCAAATGCATATATATAAAAAAAAGTCAGCTTATAAATATGGACTTCACTGCAAGTTGATTATCAAGATTGATTATCAGTACCTGGTGTAAATGTCCCTGAGTTTTCTCTCTACAGAATCTCTGGATCTCCAGTTAATGTACTCGGTGGATGATATCAGTTACTCTGAATTCGGTTGTTACTGTATACTGAGGGTGTCCTTAGGTTTCAGTTGTAACGGTACAGAGTACTTAACCGCGATATATGTTTGTCACACACATTACTGCAAGGTGTATACATGTTTATAAGCTGTGATTTGTTTTTTGCAAGGTGATAATTTCTTCATTTTGGCAGTTTTTATAATATGTTTGTGTTTAGGTTGTGTTTGTTGTGACAAGGTATTCGTGTGGCATATAAGTTTATATACAAGAATTTTAGGGCTGTACGAACTGCTGTAGAAATCTTGTTTTCACTCACGTCATGTAAGAAATGCCAAGACTGTAATTAATGCTTTAGAGTATGTGTGGTGACCGATACATGAATATATGCATATATATATATATATATATATATATATATATATATATATATATATATATATATATATATATATATGCATATATTCATGTATACTCTTTATAGGATGCTGTTTGTATTTTAATATCTATAAAATCAACTTTAAAAATCTGCAACAAAATAGGTGATTTTTAAGCATGATATTTTAATATATATATATATATATATATATATATATATATATATATATATATATATATATATATATATATATATATATATATATTAAAATATCATGCTTAAAAATCACCTATTTTGTTGCAGATTTTAAAGTTGATTTTAAAGATATTAAAATACAAACAGCATCCTATAAAGTATCGTCAACTGTCCATTCTCAGCAAGACTCAGTTGCTATGTGAAGAGTTAGTAGCACTGGCTGTCATATTCTTCCCAGTATCACTATTACAAACATTTTTTTTTCAGTTTTCTGTTCACACAAAGGGTCTCTCACATAATTCGTATTCCATCCTAGATCTATTACACGAGAGACTGCTGTACTGATATGCTGGAGAGTGCAGAATCACTAGTGCAGAAGGAACCACTCACCGAGAGCTTCATAGTGGCGAGTGTTATTGGTTCAAGTCGTCTGAGCCTTATATACCTACCTCCATTCTCTCACTTTTCTGTGTAAGCATAACTTTCTTTCTTTCCTCACACCTCTGTTGTGTCCTGGCTAAGTACGGTGCTCAGCTGTCCTTAGTAATATGCATGCGGATCACATTCAGAGTGGAGTGTCATCTCTAAACGTATATTATTTATAACTTGAACTTTAGCCAAACACAAAGAGCACCACCCATCTCTGACTTGCTCCTCTCCTTTTTAGCTGCTGTTTTTATCCAGCCTACATTACGTATTGCATAGAGAAAAATTAACGAAGCGCTGTGCTCCGTGGCAGGCACATTCAGATGTAGTTAGACATGTACTTGTGTGTTAAACTATTCTTACCACCACAGAGCACTAGTGCTAGTGTACCTTCCTACATCTTTAACTAGAGTATACATTACCTTATTTATGCTTTGATGTGCTTTAATAAATGAAGTCAAGCCTTCTCTGCTTAAGTTTTCTTTATTGCTAAGAATTTCAGTATCTAAAGAGAAGCACTTAACCCTCTGGATAGTTGAATCTAGATTTATTTTTGTTTCTGTTTAATGCACTATACAGGAAGGTCCGGGATCGCAGACAGGACGAATCACTAATATTTAACGTTAGATGCTATTGTAACGATTGATTTTAAAATGCTTATTTCACCTTTCCTATTAAATTTAAATGCATACTTTTCAATGCTTCTTAGTTCATTTTTTAATCCAGCCGTGAAACTGAAGGGAGTGGAGAATTGGGAGAGAGCCTTCTGCTATATAATCCTTCCTTAACTATCTGGATAAAACTGTAAATAGCCGGATTGTATTTAATTTCTTGTAGATAACCTCGACGTGGATTGCTAGGAAATCTACTATCTGCGTTTCCCATATATTATATGTGTTATGTACTCTTATACGCACCACTTTATGTATGATCGTAAATAAAGTCTGTTAGGTCAGTGAAAAGTCAAAAATGTTTGAACGTTTGATAATGTATATGACTTTTATTGCTTATATTGAGTTTGCAGTGATTTCCAGTTAGTAAATGTTTTTATTTGTGTCCGTATTAAAATTCAAGTGCAGGAAACGTTGCCTCAGCATATGGTAGACGACAAGTGGTTAAAACGACAACTATAGCAAATGTAATGTTTATTATTAAGTGAAACGTCGTATTAATAAAGATCGCCTTCTGTTGTACTTGTCTCTTTAGAAAAAAATTGTAACAAAACGTAAATCTATTGATTAAATAGGTATAAGAGTGTATGTATCTTGCATGTTAAGGAAACCACAAGTATGACAACACTGCGCTGCTCTACAAATCTGGACAGTGACTTTATTGTACACCTTTACTTAAGATGATTCTCACGTGTGCCACAACATTTGAGTTCGGTTGTGTACGACTTTCACTTTTTTTTATGTGTAAGGCTTAGAGTATTTTGTTGCATCTTGGATTTTATCTTCTCTGTATAGCAATGGTTTATTGCATTAAATTATATCTCTAGCTGAGGTAAAGCTTCAGCTTTCTAGGAGATTGGACACCAATAAATATATGAAAATTCTGGGCAGTTCAGCCCAAATAAAAAAGGAACAGTAGTAATTGCGACAAGAAAATCTCAGTCATTCTTCACATCAATATTGTGTTCCAAATTGTCGCCACTGCTCTCAGACTCTCATACAATTTATATTGTGCTATTTTTCTTAAGGGTTCGCCTCCGTATTGCCGAGCAGTTCGTATATAATGACGCAGCTTCACTCTTCACAACAATCACTACATGAACTGAGCAAGCAATTGCATCATTTAAGTTATCAACGGACAACAACCCAAATACTTTTAAAAATGTAACAGTAAACAATTTATTGCTTATTTTGAAATTAGATCAAAAATTAAATTGCTCTAGAATCTGGATGGTGGGATTTTATAAGATAGTTTTTATGAGGAATTTTAAGTTTCACGGATAAGCCTATTCTATTTTCTGAGACGGCAATCGTTGTATTAGAGAAGTCATAGAAAAAAGTTGAGTTTAGGGGCAACAGATGAACCATAGTAAGAATATTTCATAATCTGTATGTGATCTTAATTCGCAGTGTACATGAAAACCTTGAGACACGATTTGCTATCTCTAAACCTGTGCTCCACCACTCTTCTGAGTATCTCCTCTTCTCTTACCATAAATAGTATGCAAGTCAGTTTTATTGGTATGAAGATTAACACTTCTTGTCTGTCTCCTTTCTTAAATATTAGGAATATATTCGCTGTCTTCCCGATCTCCGACAATTATTCCCTGTAAATTGACTTCTAGGTTTTAGGTAATTGTTCAGATAGATCTGCTAACTCTCCCAGAATCCGTGGTGACACTTTGTCAGGCTCCTTCTCTCTTTCTTCTTTAACCACTGAGAACACAACTTTAAATCGATTATTCAGCTCCTCATAGACTGTCGTTTCTCGTGAGACTTTCTCAGTTTTCTTGATTCTTCAGTCTATTCATCTTCTGTTGTGACTGCAGGGCAGATTCATTTTAGATATACTTTTACTGATATGTCATTCTTAAATTGTCAGCCTTGCATATTCCCTCTGGTTTAATGGTTTAATGGTAATACTCCATGTATAAATTAGAGAGAACAGGAGAGAGTGGACTTCCCATACTGCATCCGAATTTCTCTACGAAGATTTCATTTTTGAAAGAGTAAACATTAATAATCATACAAATTTTGTGAGAGCTCTGGGTTTCTGTATGGATGATGAAAACTGTGAGAAATTATGTGCATGAGGTTCACAGACATTAGTATGAATTCTTACATGCATATAATTTGGGTTAGGTACAACTAAAGTAAACATTTTACTGATGTTAGTTGTACCTCGGAGATAGGTGGGACTTCAGGTACAGAAGGTCACGACACTGTACCTCCCTCGATGCCCACTCCAAACCACTCACACAAAGTTAGACCTATAATAATTATTATAATTTAACAAAACCAGAAACTCTGGTAAATTATACTTGTGGATTGTATGAATATTTTTTATGACTTTTTTTTATTCATTAACACATCGGCCGCTTCCCACCAAGGCAGGGTAGCCCGAAAAAGAAAAACTTTCATCGTCATTCACTCCATCACTGTCTTGCCAGAGGCATGCTTGCATTACAGTTATAAAACTGAAACATTAACACCCCTCCTTCAGAGTGCAGGCACTGTACTTCCCATCTCCAGGACTCAAGTCCGGCCTGCCGGTTTCCCTGAATCCCTTCATAAATGTTACTTTGCTTCCATTCCAACAGCACGTCAAGTATTAAAAAACATTTGTCTCCATTCACTCCTATCAAATACGCTCATGCATGCTTGCTGGAAGTACAAGCCCCTCGCACACAAAACCTCCTTTACCCTCTCCCTCCAACCTTTCCTAGGCCGACCCCTACCCCGCCTTCCCTCCACTACAGATTTATACACTATCGAAGTCATTCTACTTTGTTCCATCCTCTCTACATGTCCAAACCACCTCAACAACTCCTCCTCAGCCCTCTGGATAATAGTCTTGGTAATCCCGCACCTCCTAATTTCCACACTACGAATTCGCTGCATTATATTCACACAACACATTGAACTCAGACATGACATCTCTTTTGCCTCCAGCCTTCTCCTTGTTGCAACATTCACCATCCATGCTTCATACCCATATAAGAGTGTTGGTATAACTATACTCTCATACATTCCCCTCTTTGCTTCCACGAACAAAGTTCTTAGTCTCCACAGACTCCTAAATTCACATCATCCTTCATAGACCCATCTGCTGACATGTCCACTCCTAAATATCTGAAGACATTCACCTCCTCCATACTCTCTCCCTCCAATCTGATATCCAATCTTTCATCACCTAATATTTTGTTATCCTCATCACCTTACTCTTTCCTATATTCACTTTCAATTTCCTTCTTATACATACCCTACGAAACTCATGCACCAACCTCTGCAACTTCTCTTCAGAATCTCCCAAAAGCACAGTGTCATCAGCAAAAAGCAGCTGTGACAACTCCCTCTTTGTGTTAGATTCAATATATTTTAACCCCACACCTCTTGCCAACACCCGTGCATTCACTTCTCTTACAACCCCCATCAATAAATATATTGAACAGCCATGGTGACATCACATATCCTTGTCTAAGGCCTACTTTTACTGGGAAATAATCTCCCTCTCTCCTATATACTCTAACCTGAGCCTCACTATCCTCGTATAAACTCTTCACTGCTTTCAGTAACCTACCTTCTATTCCATACACCTGCAACATCTGCCACATTGCCCCCCTATCCACCCTGTCATATGCCTTTTCCAAATCCATAAATGCCACAAAAACCTATTTACCCTTATCTAAATACTGTTCACTGTAAACACTTGGTCTACACGCCCCCTACCTTTCCTAAAACCTCCTTGTTCATCTGCTATCCTACTCTCCGTCTTGCTCTTAATTCTTTCAATAATAACTCTACCCTACACTTTACCAGGTATACTCAACAGACTTATTTCCCTATAATTTTTCCACTCTCTTTTGTCCCCTTTGCCTTTATACAAAGGAACTATGCACGCTCTCTGCCAATCCCTAGGTACCTTACCCTCTTCCATACATTTATTAAACAATAGCACCAAAACTATATCTCTACCTGCTTTTAACATTTCTATCTTTATCCCATCAATTCCAGCTGCCTTACCCCCTTTCATTTTACCCACTGCCCCACGAACTTTCCCCACACTTACATCTGGCTCTTCCTCGTTCCTACAAGATGTTATTCCCCCTTGCCCTATACACGAAATCACAGCTTCCCTATCTTCATCAACATTTAACAATTCCTCAAAATATTCCCTCCATCATCCCGATACCTCTAACTCTCCATTTAATAACTCTCCTCTCCTATTTTTAACTGTCGAATCCATTCGTTCCCTAGGCTTCCTCAACTTATTGATCTCACTTCAAAACTTTTTCTTATTTTCAACAAAATTTGTTGATAACATCTCACCCACTCTCTCATTTGCTCTCTTTTTACATTGCTTCACCACTCTCTTAACCTCTCCTTTTCACTCCATATACTTTTCCCTCCTTGCATCACTTCTACTTCGTAAAAACCTCTCATATGCTAACTTTTTCTCCCTTACTACTCTCTTTACATCATCATTCCACCAATCACTCTTCTTCCCTCCCGCACCCACTTTCCTATAACCACAAACTTCTGCTGAACACTCTAACACTACATTCTTAAAGCTACCTCATAAATCTTCAACCCTGTTGCCTATACTCTCACTAGTTCATCTATCCTCCAATAGTTGTTTATATCTTACCCTAACTGCTTCCTCTTTTAGTTTATAAACCTTCACATCTTTCTTACTTGTTGCTTCTGTTTTCCTTGTATCCCATCTACCTTTTACTCTCACTGTAGCTACAACTAAAATGTGATCTGATATATCTGTGGCCCCTCTATAAACATGTACATCCTGAAGTCTACTCAACAGTCTTTTACCTACCAATACGTAGTCCAACAAACTACTGTTATTACGCCCTATATCATATCTTGTATACTTTTTTATCCTGTTTTTCTTAAAATATGTATTGCCTATAACTAAATCCCTTTCTATACAAAGTTCAATTAAAGGGCTCCCATTATCATTTACACCAGGCACCCCAAACTTACCTACCACACCCTCTCCAAATGTTTCTCCTACTTTAGCATTTAGGTCCCCTACAACAATTACCCTCTCACTTGGTTCAAAAGTTCCTATACATTCGCTTAACATCTCCCAAAATCTTTCTCTCTCCTCTACACTCCTCTCTTCTCCAGGTGCATACACGCTTATTATGACCCACTTTTCCCATCCGACCCTTATTTTGATCCACATAATCCTTGAATTTAAACATTTATATTCCCTCTTCTCCTTCCATAACTGATCCTTCAACATTATTGCTACCCCTTCCTTAGCTCTAACTCTCTCAGATACTCCTGACTTAATCCCATTTATTTCTCCCCCACTGAAACTCGCCTACCCCCTTCAGCTTTGTTTCACTTAGGGCCAGGACATCCAACTTCTTTTCATTCATAACATCAGCAATCATCTCTTTCTTATCATCTGCACTACATCCACGCACATTCAAACATCCCAGTTTTATAAAAAAAAATTCTTCTTCTCTTTTTTAGTAAATGTGTACAGAAGGGGTTACTAGCCCATTGCTCCCGGCAATTTAGTCGCCTCATACGACACGCATGGCTTATGGAGGAAAGATTCTTTTCCACTTCCCCATGGAGAATAGAGGAAATAAAGAAGAACAAGAGCTATTAAGAAAAAATAAGTAAAAACCTAGATATGTGTATGTATGTATATATATGCATGTGCATGCTGTGTAGTGTGACCTAAGTGTAAGTAGAAGCAGCAAGATATACCTGTTATCCAGCGTGTTTATGAGACAGAAAATGACACCAGCAATCCTACCATCATGTAAAACAATTACAGGTTTGTTTCACATTCACTTTGCAGGACGGTAGTACCTCCCTTGGTGGTTGCTGTCTACCAACCTACCACCTCTTTTTTATGACTTAACCTTCTGAAATAGTTAATTGTAACACAACGTTTATAATTATAGACTGGTATATATAGAAACGGGGTAAGATTTCTCATCGCTTTGATAATATTATCACCCCAATTTTAAATACTGAATTTTAGACATTACCTTACCACAATTATTGCTGATAGAACACATCCTAACACCTCCCCTGTAATAGCTAGCAGAAAGCTGGCCAACCCCTGCATATTATTATAAGAGGTGTGCTGCCCAGAAGATTTGGCGACCTCTTATTTCACACCCATACAAACATATTATAGTTGTTTCACACGGAGTTTGTACATTTACCACATCGCAGGACGTTAAAGAAATTTCTAATTCTTGATTCCAGCCAATAAACCCTTTTTCAGCTTCGATGACGCTCGATTAATCCACCAATTGTACAACCAATACTACATCGCCATGTTGTGAGCGTCTCTTCCTTGTATTCCTCCGCGACGCTGGTTCCCTCCTCGTACTCGAAATTTCTCGAAGGTCAACTCAGCGTCACAATTTTACACGTATTATATTATCTATTTACATTTATATACTCTACATTTAAGAAAATTAAAAAAAAAAATCCACAAAAACTTCGTCATTATGAAATCAAATGAACGGGTCAGGAAAATAATTATGAAAAAAAAGATTACTTTATCAAAGCCCATGATCTATTAAAAGACAGCAGCACAACTGACTACTCATCATAACTCTCTGTAAGTGCTAACTTACACTCCAAAGGCAATCATTATTATATTTATGAAGAGGCGCTAAACCCATAGGGTAATTAGGCTGTTTTGAAGGAAAGGAAGGGTAGTTCCAGTTCCCTGAATCAGCCTGAAGGCAGTCTCCCCTTGAAAGGGGATCCAGAGACTGACTCGCTGAGAATGAATAGTGGAGAAAATGCGAATTTTCAAAAGAAAAGAAGTCTATGAAATATCGAGGTAAGTAAATTACTGATTGTGTTAAAGCTTATTGAATATAAAAATTAAAGTTTTCACAATAATATAAATAATATGTTTGCATTTGTTATAAAAATATCGTAAAGGAAAGAAAATAATGAATAATATCTATATTTAATGGACGATACAAACAAAGATTATTGTTCATGGATTGCCAAAGTGTTGCAGATGAATATGAGACTAAGAGATGTGACTCTATATAATTAACAACACTATTTCACTAAATGAAGTTAAAGCCTTTATAAAGAATTATGGTTTTATGGAAGTGAATAAATTGGTGATGGCTGAGGTATGGGAGGAGCACCACCACCATAGCTGCCACCTCCGTTACTAACCACTTCACCACCACCATCTGCAGCGGATCTGAGGGCAGAATTAAGGTCACCACCAGTAGGCAGAGTCGGGTTGTCACCTGGAGAATAGTTGACATAGTACACTTGGGGACTTCCTTGCTCTGGTGCTGGTACGTGGATGACTTTCTGGTCGTATTGAGGACGCTTGCTTAGGACGTACAAAACATTTTTCTGTTGAGGTGGTGGCACGACAATAGGTTCCGGGCCTGGGCCGACATCTGGGGTGCGAATGAACAAAATATTATGTTCGACTCTTGGTGGGGGAACATAAGGTGGAGGACCAACAATTGGGGGAGCTGGAGGAGCGTTGAACACATACAAGTTGCTGGTGACCTGGGGAGTCACGCAGCTGCCGTCCACATTACGAATTTGTCCGGGACCACAGCTACCTCCGCCATATCCTGGTCCTGGACCACCTGATAACCCAGAGCCGCCCGCAGAACCCAAGCCATTAGAAAACGCTGGACCAGAGGGTACGGGTAGATTGTAACCCTGAGGGGCGGCGTTAGCGGCAACTGCCAGCAAACAGACCAGTACCTAAGAAAGAGTATAGATAAGAAATTCAGTAAATGAAATCTTGACATTGTAAAAAACAGTCATATGGGAAAAATATTATCCGTTAACAAACGTTGATTGAAAAATGTCTATATTTGAAAGGAAAGGCTAATCCGTAGTCTGTCTATAGAATTGGTGTTTAAGCTATGAACTCCATAGCAAGTTACATATGAAGGCTTTGACGGTCACTGCTTGATGTAGATGTCCGTGTACTAATAATGTCATTACATAATGGGTTCTCCTTGTATAATGCTCAATGAAAAATGTGAGTTTTCCTGAATTATTAGGCTGCAATTTGAGAAAGTCCTTAGGTTAAAGTTGTTACTGTATAACGTTTTTTTTTTTCATTTATATAGTTGTCACCTGTCATAAGGTATACAAGTCCTTAGGTTATTAATTCACTAAGAGCTGTTAGGAAGTTTGTGCTTTTCATTGCAAGATCAGCGTTTAGAGTGTGCGTGTCTCTTCAGGTGTGAATCACCCAAACTGGTTCAGTGCATGTTTATTAATATAATAATGCAAAGTGTTGGTGTTTATGGTTTGTCTATGCGAGGTCTTGGTGTTTAAGTTGTGCTTGTCACCTCAAGTTGTTGCTGTTGTAGAAGTGTATGCTCAAAATTTTCAGCGCAGTACTAACTGCGTGGTAAGTCCATTTTAACACAGAAAGATCAACTTTTAAAAATTATTTTCAACTGTCAATTGACTGGCTCTTCCAAATAATGACAATTAGCTTCACTTATAGATTCAGTTGCTATGAGGGTCATTAGCAGCGGATGCCGTTATTGCAAACTCATTTTAACAGTTTTCTGGTCACACAGTCTCCCAATTAACTCATATTCCATCCTTGGTCTATTACGCGGTAGACTTCTTTACTGATAAACTGGAGAATGTAGAATCACTAGTGCAGGAAGAACCACTCACCAGGAGCTTCATGGTGGTGTGTGATAATCGCTCATTTTATCTGAGCCTTATATACCTACCTGCGTCTCTCTCACTTTCCTCGTAGCATCACTTTCTATAGGGCTCCTCCCCTCTCTGGTGTTGTGTCCTGGCCAAGCAGGATGCTCAGCTGCCTCCAGTAATATACATGCGGATCACAATCATAGTAATCTATATTACAGCTTCATCGCGAGCAAAATGCACGTGCCACCACAGATAACTGCCTCGCATTTCACAGTTTCACCTCCAGCAACTTGTCAGTCAAGGGAGGATGTTGTGGGAAATTTTTGTTTTTCCTCCAGTTTTCCTAAAATTTCCACACAATTCAAAAGAAGAAGTTCAAATCACTAGCTAGTCTGTACCTTAAATAAATCTCCCGGTAATTCATTAGCTACTTTGATTATAGCTAAGAGAACTTTCTGCTTCTCGAAGGAATCTTCAGTTAGGGGATCAGAAACTCTTAAGTAATGAATGACACTATTATTCTGAAAGTTATTAAAATCTGAAGAAAAGGCGTACCTACAAACTGAAAAATGTTATTCTAATTCAAGGGGAGGAGGGAGGGGGGTAGAAAGTTTGGGCAGTAGGCCTGCTGCAGTGTTCCTCCATTCTTATGTTTATATAACATGAACATTTGTCAAAAGTTGGTGACTAACACCGACAAGTTTGTAAAAAAGACGTCTGCAATTACCAAGACAATGCAGATACGTTCGGCCCAGCCCCTGGTGGGCGAAACGTATGCTCAATAAATGTCTTGATAATAGCATACATACATGAACATAAGAGCATAAGGTGAATATCAAAATGACAAGTTGGTAGGTAAGACACATAGGCAACAGTTAGGCTAACAGTTGCCTAACTGTTGCCTATGTGTCTTACCTACCAACCATAAGAACATGAAAATGAAGGAACACAACAGTAGGCCTATCTTCCCAAACTTGGCAGGTCTTTCTCAAATCCATGAATTCTCACACACAAATTTGTTCAACTTATACTTAAAGCTACCCAAGGATTTACGGAAGTTTTATGCAGATAATAACCCTTCTTACTCATATATTTGCTCCACACATCAACAGATCTACTGTCAGGTGACGCCCGCCTACCTCATTCATAATATCGACCTTGTGTAAATAATACATTGCGGGTTATGACATTTTATTGTGAAGAAGTTTCGTCCATCAGGGACTCATCAACTGACACAGAGAATAACAAAATATGAGGTGTATTAATATTGGTAGAATTACCGACAATATGTTAAGTAATAGGACACAAATGCAACTAATGATACATTTTATTGTGGCAACGTTTTGCTCTCCAGGAGCTTTGTCAAGCCGTTACAAACAATACATGGACACACAGGGTATATATATACTCTCAAAGTGAGGTGTAATACTAGTGGTGGTAGAAGTAGTAGTGATATAAGTTGTAGTAGTAATACAATAAGGTAGAACAATCAACTTGCACATGAGTAAAATGTGCAAGTTGATTGTTCTACCTTATTGTATTACTACTACTACTACTACTACAACTTATATCACTACTACTTCTACCACCACTAGTATTAGACCTCACTTTGAGAGTATATATATACCCTGTGTGTCCATGTATTGCTTGTAACGGCTTGACAAAGCTCCTGGAGAGCGAAACGTTGCCACAATATAATGTCTCATTAGTTGCATTTGTGTCCTTTTACTTAACAAAATATGAGGTCCTGAGGTGAAAGGATAAGGTCATAAAGTCACATGTAAGTAGCCACCCTAGTAACCGAGGTTAGGTCATCGCAGTATCAGGTACTGGGAGAATAAGCCTCGCTGATACATCGAAGATTGTGAATGATCCTGAGTGTTTATTAATTGTATTGATTGTCGCAATTTCTATGGATTCTAAACATAATCTGCTGCAACGGTCACTTTCTTTGATAATAAGTCTTGCTTCTGGGACGTTCATAACAGGTGGTTCGCAGTGATGCTGTATAGAGTGGATGCATTCTTAGTGTCGTCCTTTCATGCTCAAATATGTTCTCTGACTTTAGTATCTAGGCCTCTGGTAGTTGCATTGACATTAATCTTTGCCACAACCTCCACATGGTATGGTACGAGGAAGAATTAGACACATGCGCAACATCTGGGTATCTTTATTTGTAGACGTTTCGCCCTCCAGTGGCGAAATGTCTTCAAATAAAGATACCCAGATGTTGCATATGTGTCTACTTGTTCATCTTGTCGATGTTGTATACCATGCATGAGCAACATGGTGTGGTATAGTCGCCACCAGTAGTATTCTTTGGTTTCCTTTTCTTGACTACGTTTTCTGTGTTTTCAGGCGAAATGTTGATGATCCTAATATTGGTTTTAGCTAAGGTGCTGGAAAGGTTGTCGCTGGTTTTCTTGACTGGAAGTACATTGTATTTGCTGAATGTAGTGTTAAAAGTAGCATCTTATCGGGTTTCTTCTTATAGTCGATTATCAAATAGTGTGGAAAATAAAATTTCATGAAAACTTGATTGATATAATTACATCGAAATAAAAATATTATTATTATTATTATTATTATTATTATTATTATTATTATTATTATTATTATTATTATTATTATTATTATTATTATTATTATTATTATTATTATTATTATTACAGTCTTAACATCAATGGTATATAGTATTGACAAGTTAAATGATTAAACAAAGGGACAGCAACTGGGTATCTTTATTGTAGACGTTTCGCCAACCAGTGGCTTTATCAATACAATACAGGAACAAAAACAGAGGACTGAAGAGGTGTTCAGTACCGTTGTCTAGACGAATCTGAAGCACAGGAGGAAGAAGTCGTCTTATATACTGGAGTAGATGAGAAGCAGCAGATAAAGACATTGTCACTGGAAGGAAGGAATCCCCAGTGGAAGTAGGTCATGCCCAAGAGTTGGGCCGGTGGTATTAAGTACTTACGTAATGCTTACTACCACTACCCCAACTCTTGGGCATCACATACTTCCACTGGGAAATATCACAATAGCTGAAATTTGTCCTCGTTGAACAGTGTATTATTTTCTGTAGCCCGATGGATGGTTTGGTTAATATCAAATTTCCCGTATCGTCGATGGATGCTGCTTTCACCCATCTGCGAATGATATTATAGTCCTAGGGTTTGTATTTTTATTAATGACCGTTTGACAATGAGGAAGAGAATTGAAGCAAATACTGTGTCTTGAAGAATAAAGCTTTTTACTATGGCAGCAATATATACTACTTTTTTTTTTACACAGTTTAATTTACAGGCTAAGAACTGTTTTCATACTTCAGCTTATCTCGAAGCTCAGCTCAGTGTAAGAATACCATATTATTTCCCTCCCGAGTGTGCGATCCAAAACGGTTGGCTAATTCCCAGGTAGCTATTAACTGCTAGATGAACAGTGGTAAGAGCTGTAGGAAAATTTGTCCACTCGTGTTGACTCGTTGAGGGAATCAACTCAGTTCTTTCGGTTGTGAGCTGAAGGCATTATCATTGAACTTCGACCTACTTACTTTTTGTTGATATAATATTCTTTGCACCTGTTATATTAGAAACTAAAAAGGTTTTCTAGCCACTTCTCCAGTTATTAATTTTTCAAGCGCTCTGTGAACCAGTGCAACATGAATATACCAAAAGCTTTAGCTAACTCTGCATATATAGCTTCAGCAATTTTGTTTTTCTGACTGTCACATTGATCTAGAGGTTACAAGAGGCGGTAGCCAAATGCTCTCAACCCAAGTTGTGAAAATTTTGTGATTCCACGTGTTGGGCAAACACAACACAACGTAACGTAATCTAACACAGTTTTCCGTAACCTAACACAATGAAAAGTAATCTAACAGTGTGAAACATAACCAAACACAAGGTAACGTAATCTAACACATTGTAAAGTAATCTAACACACTGTACTGTAACCTAACACAGTGTAACATAACCTAAACACAGTATAACGTAATCTAACACAATGTAACGTAAGTTAACACAATTTAACCTAACTTAACACAGTATAACGTAGTGTAACACACAGTAACCTAACAATAGATTTGATGCCGGTGAGGGACTCTTATAGCAAGGAATTAGACTCATCCTCCCTGTCCTTGGGTCGAACTTGATCGCTGTATAACTCCTGCGGGTTTATCGCTTCCCATAATTCATAAATTCGTAAGGTAACTTATATTTTTTCTAGATTGTCAATAATAACAGGCACTACAAAGCGCCTGAGTAATGGAAGGAAAGGGTAGCACCAGTTGCTTGCATAAGGCACTCATCATGAAGGCACTCTCTCTGGCTAAAATGAATAGTGGGGCAAACGTGGAACTTCAAGCGACATTAACCTATTAAATATCAAAGGTAAGTAAATCATTGACTGTGGTACAGTTCACTGAATATAAAAAAAAAATTCCACGGTAATATAAATATATTGTTCGTATTTGTAATAAAAGTGTTTTAAGGGAAAGAAAAAACTGAATAAAATCTATTTTTATTTAATGGATGATACAGACTAGGATTATTGCTCATGGATTGCCAAAGTGTTGCAAATGAATATGAGACAAGAAATGTATCTCTTTACAATTAACAACATTATTTAACTAAATAAAGTTCCAGCCTTTATAAAGGATTATGATTTTATGGCTGTGAATAAAGTGGTGATGGCTGAGGTATGGGAGGAGCACCACCACCATAGCTGCCACCTCCGTTACTAACCACTTCACCACCACCATCTGCAGCGGATCTGAGGGCAGAATTAAGGTCACCACCAGTAGGCAGAGTCGGGTTGTCACCTGGAGAATAGTTGACATAGTACACTTGGGGACTTCCTTGCTCTGGTGCTGGTACGTGGATGACTTTCTGGTCGTACTGAGGACGCTTGCTTAGGACGTACAAAACATTTTTCTGTTGAGGTGGTGGAACGACAATAGGTTCCGGACCTGGTAAGACATCTGGTGAGCGAATGAACAAAATATTATGTTCAACTCTTGGTGGGGGAACGTATGGTCGTGGACCAACAATTGGGGGAGCTGGAGGAGCGTTAAACACGTACAAGTTGCGGGTGACCTGAGGAGTTACACAGCTGCCGTCTACATTACGGATTTGCTCAGGACCACAACTGTTTCCGCCATATCCTGGACCAGGGGGCGCTGGCGCTGGCGCGGGCAAGTTGTAGCCCAGATGGGAGGCATCAGCAGCAACTGCCAGCAAACAGACCAGTACCTAGGAAAAAATATAGATAAGTCATATAGCAAACAAAATCTTGACAATGTAAAATAAAATCGTTAGGAAAAATAATATCTATATAAACAAACAAACTTTTATTGAAAAATGTCTATAGGCGAATGGTAGGACTAGTTTGAAGTCTGTCTAGAAAATAGGTGTTAAAGCTATTAACTCCTTTGCAAGTTACATATCAAGACTCTGATGGCCAATGCTTGATGTAGATGTCCCTATAGTAATATTTTACTATTAAGGTGCTCATTGAATAATGTGAGTTTTCCTGAATTCTTAGTCGTTTTTGCAATTTACTGGAGCTCTTACGTTAGTTTTTGATGCATTGCGTAGTTTACCCATATATGGGTAAACTACGCTGGAAGGTATGCAAGTCCTTAGGCTATTATTTCACTACAAGGAGTAGACGTGGTGCTTTTATAATTGCAATAATGTTACTATTTAGATTGTGCTAGTTACTACAAAGTGTGGGTCACCCAAAGTGGTTTAATTTTGAGGGGATATAATAATAATACAAAGTGTTGTGACACCACGAGGTGTTGGTGTTTAGGTTGTGCTTGTCACTGCAAGGTGTTAGTTACAACTTTGTGGATAAATGTATATACAAGTTAGCTTTGTACGAACTACCCTGAAGGATTACATAAATGAAAGTCTTAAGGTAATTCACGTTTTCATACCTTATGTGAAATGAGAGATCTGTGTGTAACTTTTCAAAATATATATGTTCTTTAAAATTAATGGCAATAAATGAACGTGTATTGGATGGTAAGTGATACATAATTGACAAGTTGTTAAAATAATATATACACCAAAAGAAGACCTTCATTACCACGACGTTTCACTTACATGAGAATTTATTAAGTAAACAGAATCTAAATTTGGAACGTATATAGTATAGTGCTGGGAAGTGAAGGAGTCAGGTAGTAGGATTAAGATGAAGTTGAGATGTCACACCCGATGCAGGTGAGGTGATGTAGGTAATGTCAGGTCTGAGGTGTCACCTCACCTGTGCGGTGTACTGGATATAGCATCTCAACTTCAGTCTAAATTCAGCATCTGACTTTTACATTTCTCAACACTAATGAAGGTCGACATTTAGTGTCTGTGTCCTTTTACCCTAGAAATTATATCTTTAAAAAACAATAGTATCGACTGTCCAAATTGTTGAATATCTTGATTTATAGATTCAGTTACTGTGTGATTCAATAGCATCGGTTGTCACACTTTTTCAGTATCACTATTACAAACACTTTTTCACAGTTTTCTGTTCACACAAAGCGTCTCTCACTTAACTTGTATTCCATCCTAAGCTTATTCGCGAGAGACTGCTTTACTGATATACTGGTGAGTGTAAAATCACTAGTGCAGAAGGAACCACTCACCAGGAGTTTCATGGTGGCGTGTGTCATTGGTTCAAGTCTTCAGAGCCTTATATACTTACCTCCGACTGTCTCACTTTCCACGTAAGCACCACTTTCTATAGGGCTCCTCCCCTCTCTGGTGTTGTGTCCTGGCCAAGCAGGATGCTCAGTTGTCTCCAGTTATAAACATGCCGATCACAAACATAGTAATCTATATTACATCTTGATCGCGAACAAAATGCACGCACCACCACTGATCCTTGCCTTGCATTTCACAGTTTTACCTCCAGTAACTCGTCAGCCACACAATTCAGAAGGTCCAGTTCAAATACACTAACTTGTCGGTACCTTAAACCTCCCGGTAACTCATTAACTTCTTAGACTATATGTTAATGTACTTACTACTGCTCGAAAGACCCTTAGACCCTTCAGTTGAGAGATCTGGCACTCTTATTCAGTGAATAATATTAATAATATCAAAATTATTGGAGGGCACAGGTCGCTTGCGCTTGCAAAATGGAAGATGTTGGGATAACCTATTCTAATTTAAGAGGGGATTAGACGTGGCTAATTAAAATGCAGGAGAAGGATTGACAAGGCAGGCAGGAGAGTCACTGATCACAACACCCTCCTGCAAACCAACACAATTATTTACAATGCATAGTAATCACTGGTAGTAATAACACGAAGCAGTCCTGCAATAGACGCATAATCAAAGAGTAGATAGTGAATCATGTCACAACTTATTCCAAGAACTAAAATTTGATTAAAGTAATAAAATTTGAGAGAAAAAATGTACGAACCTTATATGTTGACTTAAAACAAGGGGCACCAGATTGAAAATGAAAGTGCTTCACTACAGGGAATATTCAGTGCTTCCTAAATTGTTCTAATTGCACAAAAATATTATCAATGATAAAATTATAAAACATATAATAATTCATACAATTGAAGTGACATTTTTTGTGCATTCTAACTACACTAGGATCATTTCCTTTCGACTGCCTAAAGTTTAACGCAGAAATGTAATCGGCCACGAACTGGAGGTGTAGAGATACAGCGATGCCCCTGGATGTTGCCGGGTCTTGTAACACGAAGAATGTCACCGGCGAGGTCGAGAGAAGGATGCTACTTTTGCTCAAAAAGTGTTCAACCACAAAACTTATGAGATTATAGCAGCGCAGTATCTGCGACCCACATAGTGACTGCATCACACGTGGCTTGGTGTCTGCACCACACGTGGCCTGGTGTCTACACCACACGTGGCCTGGTGTCTGCACCACACAGCCGTGCTGACCACTGCACCACAGCCGTGCTGACCACACGTGACCTGGTGACTGAATCACACGTGGCCTAGTGTCTGCACCACACGTGGCCTGGTGACTGCACCACACGTGGCCTGGTGTCTGCACCACACGTGGCCTGGTGACAGCACCACACGTGGCCTGGTGTCCACACCACACGTGGCCTGGGTGACTGCAACACACGTGGCCTGGTGACTGCACCACACGTAGCCTGGTGACTGCACCACAAGTGGCCTGGTGACTGCACCACACGTAGCCTGGTGACTGCACCACAAGTGGCCTGGTGACTGCACCACACGTGGCCTGGTGACTGCACCACACGTGGCCTGGTGACTGCACCACACGTGGCCTGGTGACTGCACCACACGTGGCCTGGTGACTGCACCACACGTGGCATGGGAATTGCACCACACGTCACCATAACGTAGATATATCGCACGTTACTGCTGCTTTCACACACTGCAACATAAGCTTACTGGAGGCTTTGATTATTTAGCACAGATTAACTACCGTTTTATTACTCTCTAAATTTCCTTCCTTGACGCCGGTGAAGGGTTTCTGATCCATGGAATTAGAGCTAACCTCCCCTTTCTTGTATCAAAACTGAATAACCCTTTCCCCAGGCGCTGTATGATCCATTCATATTTAGCGCTCCCCCGTATACAATAAAAGCTTGTGAAGTCAGTAGCTGAAGTTTATGATTGATCACTAATTTATATTAAGTAACATCACAACAGTCATTGGTAATTTATTGCATATAATAATTTCACATCTGTGTTAGGAAGAATAAAGTCACACTATCGTAGCTGCAACAAGTCGCCAAAAACCCGCACGTCGGAGAGGAACCTTATGACGACGTTTCGGTCCCTCCTGGACCATTTAGTCAGAGAATGAGACACTTGTGCAACATTTGGGAGTCTTTATTACGGAAACGTTTCGCCAGGCATTGGCTTCTTCATTCCATTATAGAGAAGAACGTTGAAAGATGAGGAGTTTGAAGTAATCAGTCCCTCGTACTGGAGGATGAGGGTACTCATTATACCTCAGACTCATCATCTTCCACTGTTCTTCTCTGTAATGGACTATAGAAGCCACTGGCTGCATAAACGTTTCCGTAATAAAGACTCCCAAATGTTGCACAAGTGTCTCATTCTTCAACTTGTCGGGTTTCTAAATCATTTACTGTTGAGTTACATTTATAATTTGACAATTGTCCAGGACTGACCGCAGGGCCGTCATGTGGTTCCTCTCGGTCTTTATACTGGACGTCACTGTTAGCCTCGTTGCAAGCTGCAGTACGCAAAATATTCACCTCCCTTTTTGTCAGGAGGGAGATGCTAATTTAACATTGTGATATCAGACTAAATTAATCATTCCAGTTGGGAATGAGTTGAAACAACTTATTTGTTATAAGTTTCTACAAATATTGTGTGGAGAGAACTCAGTGAAGCGTCGAGCTCAGTGGGAGGTTAATACAGCTGTCGTTGCATGTACATTTGTTTTATGATAAGCTGCCACCCAAAACACGAAGCTCAAGTATTGCTTAGTTGGTTTGTTGGTCTGGCAGTGGAGTTTAAAGCCTATCGACTATACGGGGGATGGGGGGTCATTATGGCTGCATGTAACCTGTTCATCACCAGTCAAAAATAATTTAATCCGATGGAGACTGGTTTTCAAGGGTGAAGGGTTGGTTTCCTGTTTATATCACGGAATCCAGTGGACTGATTCTATAAACAAACGGTATAAAATTCCGACACGATAGAAAAAGTAGACACACATGCAGTCTAATGCGATCTTTTATTGGCTACGTTTCGTACGCACAATAATAGGCTTTAAGTCACAAACAGCTCTACCTGACTCTTCACGTCACTGTGCTCTCCGTATATACTCATGTACTCTTCACGTCACTGTGCTCTCCGTATATACTCATGTACTCTTCACGTCACTGTGCTCTCCGTATATACTCATGTACTCTTCACGTCACTGTGCTCTCTGTATATACTCATGTACTCTTCACGTCACTGTGCTCTCTGTATATACGCATGTACTCTTCACGTCACTGTGCTCTCTGTATATACTCATGTACTCTCTGCTCAGGTAGATATGTTTCTGACCTGATAAAGCCAGATAGATTCTCCTATGCGTGAAACATTCTACACCAAAGCAATATAAAAATAATAGTAGATAACTATTTTAATTAGCCCTAATATTTAAAATTTGTTGCAGGTTTTAGTAAAAATTGTTTAAGATCCGTTCAGTTTTTCAGCTTGATAGCCAAATTTTTTAGTGCTCCAGAAAAGAGTATATTAGGGAATATTTAAAGTGTTGCATCAGAAACGATATAAAGACAGAAAGGACATGGAATCTGTTTAGCTGTAGATTCTTGAAGGTGTGATCTACAGACCCCCAAACCTCTATAGTAACTCAAGAAATCTGAATAACAATATGGCAAACAAATCACGGAACGGGTGGGGTTTGAATCCACGGCAAGTGAGTCTTAAAACTCACAGACCATTGCGTTAACCACTTGGCCAACTGACTACAAGAAGATTCATCCAGCTAGTTATATTTCTATGCACTAGAGGGACCCATGTTAACTTCCCTATGGTGTATAGAAATATATCTAGTTGGATGAATCTTATTAGAGCCAGCTGGCCCAGTGGTTAACGCACTGGCCTGTAAGTTTTAGGATTCACTCGCCATTGGTTCAGACTCCATCCATTCCGTGATTTCTCTACGGGAGGAAATTGCTCAGGCAATTAGAAACGAAAATGTAGTTTTTATGGGAGATTTTAGATTTTGCCAAATTATTTGGAGGAATTTGCCAGGTAATCTAGGGTCTAGTGACCTTATTGAAATGCTCCTGCTGGACGTGGTTCTGTCAAAAAAGATTTTCTGTTAAATAATCTTGATGTTAATGAAGAACTTGGAGAAGGTGATGACGAATCACTTAGTTTAATACCTCATGGAATTACATTAATAACGATAACAAAGTTAAGGTTTAAGATAATACAGCTGAGGTAAAATATTTCATTTTTTTTAAGACAAAACAAAATTAATAAATAAATGTAAGTGGTTAAGGTACAGAATTAATTGCGATGGGAAAGAGCATCTGTGTAGCAATGCTCTGTGTTCCGGACTGTCGCCACTTCTCTAAACTCTCACATAGTCTACATTGTTCCATTCTCCGCATTGCCTCCGCATTGCCGAGCACTTCGTATATAATGACGCAGCTTCACCATTCCCATTACTCACTACGTGAACCAGCCACCAATTGCATCACGTGTAAAATAATCGAAAAACGATTCAGATACCGTTTTTTTGTTTTAAGTGCCACAGTAAATACACTTCTTGCTCATCTTGAAACTGGAATATATCATATATTGCTCTAAAATCTTGGGAGCTAATTATAAAAATTTTCTAATAAATCATAAGTTGCAATGAGAAGTTTACTCTAATTTCTGAGACCGCATTCGATACTACTACTACTACTACTACTACTACTACTACTACTACTACTACTACTACTACTAATATAATAATAATAATAATAATAATAATAATAATTATTATTATGTTTTATTATTTTTATTATTATTATTATTATTATTATTATTATTATTATTATTATTATTATTATTATTATTATTATTATTATTATTATTATTATTATTATTTGTACTGTAAAAAAAAACCAAAGCTTGTGCAAGTGAAGGGGTTGAGAAATTTAGGGTTGGGTGTAGCAGATGAACCACGACAATAGTGAGTTTCAGCATCTACACTCGATCTCCCTCGCCTCCTTCAGGCGTGACCAAGAAAACACATTGAAGCCCGCTTACAAAACTAAATATTATTGTACACATTATATGAATACTTAGGTATTCATATATATATATATATATATATATATATATATATATATATATATATATATATATATATATATATATATATATATATAATATATATATATATATATATATATATATATATATATATATATATATATATATATATATATATATATATATTGTTAGGTAGTAGATTGGTAGACAGCAACCACCCAGGGAGGTACTATCGTCCTGCCAAGTGAGTGTAAGCAAAAGCCTGTAATTGTTTTACATGATGGTAGGATTGCTGGTGTCTTTTTTCTGTCTCATAAACATGCAAGATTTCAGGTACATCTTGCTACTTCTACTTACACTTAGGTCACACTAAACATTCATGTACAAGCATATATATATACACATCCCTCTGGGTTTTCTTCTATTTTCTTACTAGTTCTTGTTCTTATTTCCACTTATCTCCATGGGGAAGTGGAACAGAATTCTTCCTCCGTAAGCCATGCGTGTCGTAAGAAGCGACTAAAATGCCAGGAGCAAGGGGCTAGTAACCCCTTCTCCTGTATATAGTATTACTAAATGTAAAAGGAGAAACTTTCGTTTTTCATTTTGGGCCACCCCGCTTCGGTGGGAAACGGCCGACGTGTTGAAAGAAAGAAAGATATATATATATATATATATATATATATATATATATATATATATATATATATATATATATATATATATATATATATAATATATATATATATATATATATATATATATATATATATATATATATATATATATATATATATATATATATATATATATATATATTTACATATATATATGTCGTGCCGAATAGGTAAAACATGCGATTTTGGCTTAAATAGCAACGCTCTTCTTGCCGAATAAAGCAAGCGAAAATTTGTGCATGCAATAATTTCATAAAAATCATTCCGAACCTAAGGAAAAAAATATATTTAGTTTGATTAGGCTAAATTAAATTGCGCTTGTTATAATAAGATTAGGTAAGTTTTCTAAGGTTCTTTTGGTACAAAATTATAAATTTTTACATGAACATAGATAAAAAATATATATTTTTAAATGTACAAGAGAAAATTTTGGAAAGGATTTAATTATAAAGAGTTCTTGCTAACTGACCAATTTTACCTATTCGGCACGACATTTATATATATATATATATATATATATATATATATATATATATATTTATATATGATCTTTGACGATCAATTGAGATTTTAGCGACCAAAATATATGTATTCTAAGGATGCATCACTTTAGCTTCTCTCCTGTTGTTCTAGAGAGCAGCTGGTTACCTGATTTCTTAACATTGAATGTGCATATATGGGGACTGGCAGTTGCGCCACAGCTATAGAAATGTCCTGGACGTGATCACTTTCCAAGAAGGACGCGTCGTAGACTGTCGAAGTGACGACAGAGATGAAGCTACAGCTGAATCAGTTCCACACTAGTAGCAATGTTGTTCAGAAAAGTGAAGCTTATACTGAGTTTGAAGCTGTTTATTTGTTGGACCTTATTAACAGCTTCAGTGTTTTCTTACTTGCGATGAATATTATAAATCAGTGAATATTTCTTTGTTGCTGTGAAACACGTTAAGAAACTACAAAAACAGAACGTCGTAAAGAACAAAGAGGCATAATACCGTGACTGGAACAATACTTAAACAATCCACACATACGAGACAGGAGTTTATGACGACGTTTCGGTCCGATTTTGACCGAAACGTCGTCGTAAGCTTCTCGTATATGAGAAGCGACTGCGGTGAGCTAGCGATGCAGTGTGAAGCGAGGCTGCGCCCCTTGAATAGACAACAACACCGTTAAATTGCTTTAAATTATGTGAACAGAGGAGAGGCTGCAGTATGCCTATTGTATTTTCATGCTAGAAAAATATCTACTGACACATTACTCGCATCTACCACACATCTGTCTAAATCATTTATTAACCATCCAAAGCCTTTGTATTATTAACATGCCTGCTAGGTTTGTTCCACTCAATTTACTTTCTACTGTCAAATATGTGTCTTCCTAAGCACTTTCTAAATCTAAATTTATCCAACTAAAATTCATTGTTAAGTTCTGTCTTGGTTGGATTTCGTCAGCATTCTTTTATACACTAGCCGTTTCGCACTAAATCAGGAGGATCCAACGAATAAAAATGTATTCACTATCACTCCAGAAAGTATAAAAGTCACAACATCGGGGCTGGAAAAATACACAAAATAACTCGCGCTTAGAAGGTTATAACTTATGAGGACAATTCCGTCCAACTTGAACCCCCAAAATAACTCGCGCTTAGGAGGTTATAACTTAATAGGATCCTCTCTAAGATACGTTACTTTGTACCGCAATCAGCCCTACTCACACTATACTATTCACTCATCTATCCCTACCTCACCTATGCCATATGTGCTTGGGGATCAACAGCAAAAACCCACCTAAAACCAATATTAACTCAACAAAAAGCCGCAGTTAGAATTATCACGCAATCCAATCCCAGGCAACCCCCCACTCTTCAAAGATCTGAACTTACTAACTGTCCAGAACATCCACACTTACTACTGTGCAACCTACATGTACAGAACCATAAATTCCAATATTAACCCTGAACTAAAACGCTTTCTTGATAGTTGTGACAGGACCCATAGGCACAATACCAGACAAAAATCTCTATGACATTCCCCGTGTCAGGCTAATTCTATACAAACGTTCAATGTACATTAAAGGGCCTAAAATCTGGAACTCCCTACCTGAAAACTCCAGACTCAGCCACCATTTTCAACACTACCATCAAAAAACATCTTATCTCACTAACACACCCCACCATCAACTAACTACATGAAAACCACCTATTCATGCACACACACACACACACACACACACACACACACACACACACACACACACACACACTGTACACCGTGTACGTCAGGCCCATACTAGAATATGCAGCACCAGTCTGGAACCCACACCTGGTCAAGCACATAAAGAAACTAGAGAAAGTGCAAAGGTTTGCGACAAGGTTAGTTCCACAACTCAGGGGTCTGTCCTATGAAGAAAGGCTGAGGGAAATAGGACTAACAACACTGGAGGAAAGAAGGGTCAGAGGAGACATGATAACGACATACAAAATACTGCAGGGAATCGACAAGGTAGACAGTGACAGGATGTTCCAGAGAGGGAACACAGAAACAAGGGGACACAACTGGAAGCTGAAGACTCAGATGAGTCAAAGGGATGTTAGGAAGCATTTCTTCAGCCACAGAGTAGTCAGGAAGTGGAATAGTCTAGAGAAAGACATAGTGGAGGCAGGAACCATACACAGTTTTAAGACGAGGTATGATAAAGCTCATGGAGCAGGGAGAGCAGATACCCAGTAGCGGGCAGCGCAGAGGCGGGGCCAGGAGCTGAGTCTCGACCCCTGCAACCACAATTAGGTGAGTACACACACACACACACACACACACACACACACACACACACACACACACACACACACACACACACACACACACACACACACACACACACACACACACATCCTCCTCATCTACACCTACATTGACCCAAAGGACAGTAAACATAAAATCCCGAATATAGCTATTGCCTAATAAATCTCAAACTAGTCTTAAGTTTGCCTGATATACTCCAATATAGAAGCTTTAATAGAAACTATGTAACATGTCGTCAAGACGAAACTATTCTCATTACTAATTTTACAAATTGTCATAATCTAAATATTCTGAACTACCTCACTATTGTAAATCTATTTAATCATTTGTAATTTGTAATATAGATTAAGAACTATTATTAGTCTGCCCGAAATGCCTTGCAAGCCCAGGCATGCTAGGCATGCTAGTGGCCATCTTTGTAATTATTGTCTTATAATATGTAAACTACACATTGTAATCTTTACAGATAAATAAAACTATGAATCTGAATCTGAATAAGTTATAACTGACCCACTGAACAGCACATACCTACCTTTCGAAGGGCAGGCTCAACAATTCCCATCTCCAAGACTCAGGTCGACTTGTTCAACTTAATGATATGCTCCCTCCTTATATGCCTTTCTTGAGAGGGTTGATTCAGGAAAAATTCGTAAGAAAAAGTTTTGATGAGATGGATAGTTTTACTTTCTTTTCTGATTTCCCTAATACGTATTTAATGTACATTCATTACTATGGAGACCGGAATTTCACGTCATATTCTAAGGCCAACGATGTTTAGAGTTGTAGAATATAATTATTATTTTCTTATTTATACTTTTTGATAAAAACTGAGGTAATATTAGTCTTATTGCGAACGCTCAATCCTGTTAACCAGATCTCCAAGATCCATTTTTCATCCACTGTGATTATAATATTTATTTAGTTTAAAGGTGCTTCAGTTATTTTCTTTCTTCATGGCTGTAATTTTACAACTGTTCATCATTAGCTGTTTAAAACAATATCATCGAGGTATTCTGTCATTCGCCTTGATGGGATAATTTTATATTCCTGGAAGAATGACAAACAGTTGCTGTGGAACTAAGTGGACCTTCGGTATTCGAACACTCCAAAACTCAACCTTTTATGTAAGTTTATTATTTTAAGTGCTTTTATAAGTGTATTTTTTGGGGGTCTGAAATGGACTCATCTAATTTACATCATTCCTTATGGGAATAAATTCGTTTGGTAACAGCACTTGAACAGCAGTTCAACAGTTCAACAGTTACTGAACAGAACCATCAGCATTACTTCGACCATATAGGATCGGAAGCCAATTTACTCAAAGATTTGGGCTCAAGGCTCATCGAAATTATGAGATCCCACAAGATTGCAACCTTCCTCTTCCAGCGCGTCAGCGCGGCGATCCAAAGAAATTTATGTCACAAGAACTCCAAGAAACTTACCGAGATCCAACCCTTAGTTTTTTTTATGTATGAGCATTTGACTTATAATTGTCAAAAAACTGCACCTATCTAATGAAGACATTATTAACATAATAATAAAACGATATGGGAAATCTAAACTTAAAATACATAGTCAATAATGACTGCTTTTATTTCATAAATAAGATAAATAACTGTTCACGGACTGTCGTACTCTTGCAGTGAGGTGCATGATCATTTTGTTACTGTCAGTTTCTTGAAATCATTATCAATGTTACATTAATTAGAAAATTATGATATTTATAGCTGAGACATAATGTATACACTGAGAGGAGCACTTCTCTTTAATCCTTATTTAAGGATTAAATTGGGCTTGTCTGTTGGTGAAAAGGTTACGTGCAGCCTTAATGACCTTAATGTAGTCGACAGGCTTTTAACCTCATTAATCAACCAACCTTACGGTTGTGAATACGCCACAGACGGCTGGGGTACGGAAGGAGCAATATCCGATGGAAATCCATCTCCGCCGTCAGCGCTGCCACCATTATTTACATAGGGAGCTTCACCACCGGCAGCGTCACCACCTGTAGCGTCTCCACCAAAGTCGCCACCACCGCTCACATAGCCGCCACCACCAGCAGATTGACTGCCGCCACCAATCACTTCACCGCCACCATCGACGGCGGACCCGAGGGCAGACTGAAGGTCTCCACCAGAAGGTAGAGTTGGGTTGTCACCTTCACCATAGTTTATGAAGTACACTTGAGGATTCTCTTGCTCTGATGCTGGTATTTGGATGACCTTCTGGTCTTGCTGGGGTCGCTTGTTGAGGACGTACACGACGTTTTTCTGTTGTGGTGGTGGTATAACTATTGGCTCCTGGCCTGGGCCTCCCTCAGGGATGCGAATAAATAAAATGTTATTTTCAACTGTTGGTAAGGGAACGTTTGGTGGCGGTCCAACAATTGGGGGCGCTGGAGGGACATTGAACACGTACAAGTTTCTGCTGACCTGGGGAGTTACACAGTTGCCGTCCACATGACGAATTTGTCCCTCACCACAACTACTTCCACCAAACCCTGAGCCACCATAGATTCCTGAGCTTATTGGACCAGCAGACAATGATGGTCCAGATGGCGCATTTTGGTTGTAGCCCTGAGGGGCGGCGTTAGCAGCAACTGCTAGCAAACTGATCAGAATCTGTAATAATTAGAGAAAATTTACCGATATTGTAACTTTCATTTGAAAGGGATTTAGATAATTATCAATTTATGCACTGACGAATGATGAAAAATGTCTCAGTGTGGCAGGCAAGTACCTTTTCGAAATGTTTGTTGTAGATATATCAATAAAAATAGTGTTTGTGATCTGAATCAAACAAGGATAATTAAGGCTGCATTTGTCCAGTACACTAACAATCAAGAATGATTAATTTCTTAAACTAAGAATTAAAGTAAACCATCAAGGAATATATACTTAAAAATAAACATCAGACGCATAACAAAGATATTGGTGTCATTTATTAGCATATTCAAGAAGTGCTAATCTCGGAACTGTCATTAGCCATGGAAATAAGAGGAAATCAGATTTGATTAAAGGGATGGTTAGCATTCTTAGGTTATGGATGTTATTACAATGTGCTGATTAAGTTAGGTTATGGAAGTCGCAACGAAGTAGTGATGCGCATGTGTTGGCGCTGTACTAAATGCCACGCAGAACAACGATTTTGAGTCAATCTTCCATCTTTTAATTTCTTAAAGATTACAGATGGAAAATTTCTGTATACATTTTCAGTTATTCTTATAAAACGACATATCAGCAAATGAAAGAGCAAATATATAAATGCAATGGCAAAATTTCCTTTCACTGTTGCAGAATATCAACCTACATTGTGATAGTATTAATATACTAACACATGTGTGTTGTTCTTAGGAAAAATGTGAGTGAGGCTGAACGTAGTGTGAATGTGTTTAAGTTAGCCATTCAATTATTCACCTGTGTCAGCAGCAGCAGCGGCTGCCACATATCCTTTACTATCACTCTTCTAACCTCACATCGCAAAATATTCTGGCCACACAAGGAGTTACTCATTCAACTCGCGTACCTTGTAAGATATATGCGAGAGATTGCTTTATAGATATAATGGAGATGGTAAATGCACTTCTTCAGAAGGAAAGCTACTCACCCGGAGCTTCATGACTGTGTGACAATGATCCAAGTCATCTCAGCCTTATATATCGTCCTACGTCTCCCATTTATCCTTGAAAACATCACTTTCTTGAGGGTTCCCTGCATTCTGGTCATGTGTATCAGCCAAGTGTATTGCTCGGATGCCCTCGCTGGAAAACATGTGGGTCACAATCATGTCCGGATATTCCCGGAGGTACTTCTCAGTGGCTGACACAATTCTTTTTCCTTCCTCCAAAGATTTTGTTTATAACTTGAAAATGGTTTATCCAATTAGCTTTAAATTTTCAATGCTTGTGTATTATAACTAAACAAAGAATAATGAAACTTTTGGCTCGTACAGATGATCTCTGGTTAGTTTTAAATAGACAATTAACGAGAGTGCTTTCTGTGCAATAACGTGAGAAAGTCTCTTCTGATCAGCTCCTAACTTTCAACACTTGAGTATCCAACTAATAAGACTAAGATTACTATTGGAGTGTGTAGGGGCCAATTTGCGAATTAATTTGGAAAATGGTATGTCATTTTTTTTGCTGAAATAACTTAAGTACGTATATCTATTCTGAATTTCTTCAATCTTTAATAGCAGATGCATAATATGAAAAAGATGCAAATTGTTCACTTTATTGACACATACAATAAACTTGGATATTTTGGATTCATGCTGTAAGTGGAGATTGCATCTTTTTGTCGGTTTCAAACTTTAAACACTTGTGTGTTTTTATCAAAGAAAGCCTCGCATTTATTTCATATATGTAAAACTTTAAATACGTCAATTTTTATTAAAAAATGTCATCGGTGTAAAACTCCAAGTGTAATAACCGGAGAAGGCCTGTTTTTGATTAGCGTCAAACCTTAAATGTTGTCGATAATTAGTTCTGCCGTTGACACTAATCAATCACTCGTCAGTCGAGTCCAACTAGACCCCAGCCATCCCAGGTCTAGATATTGTGGACTCTTTCCTTCTACAGGAAGCATACTGGTTACTTACCAATCTGATGCTTCTGATGACACTTGGCGTCTGGTCGATTATCCAAGCCGAAAATTTACTGCACTCAGTCTCAATTGGAGTGATCGTGGGCCTTGTGGCCTCTTGCTGTACGCGGTGACATACAATGAATAGTTCTGGGATGGAATCCCAATAATCTGAACCAATATCACACTGCTTGTGCTAGGTCTCTACCTACCTTGAACAAGATCATGGATTACAATCTACGCTGGACAAAGTTGTAAGATAGATCAACAATTAGCGGTACAAGAGACATCAGGGTAAACCATCTATTCACTCCAGTGTTGCCTAATGAGTGGTCATCATGTCTGAATGTCATCGAAATCCGTGTGGATAACACTCACAACACGAGCAGGTAAGGTCACAAGGTCAACTTTACTACATTCGGCTGTGAATCCGACGTAAGTCCAAAGATTCACAAATCACTTAGATGAGCCTCCAGTACTTCCTCACAGCTGACCTTAACTAGGTATTGAAGAACTTTCAGTATCGTGGGTACACTCCTCGCTGGTGTCTAGTTTGATGAAGACTGTCGCCCGCCTCCGGCTTTTTAAATCATATGTCTGAGCCACCCTAGGTTCTTGATATGTGAGAATGTCAGTCGCTATGACATTCATAAATTCAAGGTCCTAGACCTGATGGGGTCAAAGTCTTATAGCTCTACATCAAGTCACTGATGACTTAGATACGTCAAAAGGACTTGATGCTAGTTTCACGGCTTTAACCGACTCTCCCAAGATGGGAGAGTCGGTTAAATCAACCTGGTTCCTTCCCCTTTCTGGTGAGGTGTGGGAAATTATGGAGACAAGGTTCACAAGTAAATTCCTGAATTATTTCATCCACATAATTTGAGGGGGCACAACTAAGCAACAATTTATTGTACTTACCAATGTTAGTTGTACCTCAGAGCCAGGTGGGATTTTAGAGACACTAGGCTGCACCATGCCTCTACTCCAAGACCCACACACACTCTTCCCACCCACAAACAGGTAAGGCCTATCAAATATTACAATATAAAATTAATACCAATAATGTTGGTAAATTACAAGATATTGAGTGGACTGTATGATGGTTTGTGACTTAAAAAGAAAGGATGGGGAATCTGTTTAGTATACAACATTTACAAAAAAATATATATATGTATATTATATAATGAGCACTCATCATTTAAAATTAGTGGATCATAATTATTATTTTTTGGAAAGACACTCTAACGCTACCACTACAGCTAGAATTTACGATGACTAACGCAAAAATACTATACATTATGAGTAAACGTCATTTAGCTAAGGTGTGCTCCTAGGAAGAATCGGTGTCCTATATTTTTCCGTTCTTGTTGGTGAAATGTAAGGGTTTTCCACATTATTTATCCCAATTCTTGAGTAGGAACGTGTCAGCAATTTCTAAATTACGGATTGAGGCCGATATACACCAAATGACCTTCGAGAACGCCTGATTATATTAAACAATTCAGATCAGTGGTCACACATCAAATTCATTATGGCGTCTCTTCGTCCGCGTCACTCAGCAGCTGTTGTACCTCCTCCCTCTCACGCGAAATTTCTCGAAAGGATCCAGATAGCATCACATTTTAATATGCAATTATTATATTATTCATTTATATGTTTTACCTTTAGGAAAATTATGTACAAAAATTCCACCTGAGGGGTGCCAACGGTCACGATGACTCTGGGTAACCAGCAACTCTCCCTTGGGAGGTGAATGGTTAGTGAAGCCGATGGAATGAAAATGCCACCCCATTAAAATGCTGATGTTTCTTACATAAATATTTGGATTGATTTTGAGTTGTGTAGGTGCCAGTTTATAAAGTTCATTGAAAGAGGCCCATTTAAATGGTGTTATTCATGCGATAATTAGCGAATGACTTAAAAGATTAGCTTCAAACCCTCAATGTGAATAACTTGAGAATGCATCTTTTGAGAGGTTTCAAACTTAGTGGTGGAGTTTTTTTTTATTAGATTATTTGTCTTCAGTGTAATAGCTAGAGAATGCCTTTTCTGACTGGCTGATATTTCTTTCCATTAGCAACATATATCACGCACTTGTTCTTGCATTGAGGTAGAGTGGCCGAGTTTTTGGGATATGGGAATACCTTTCCCGGATTGTACTATATCAAAATACATCTAATAAGCATAACATGTTTATTTAAACATTACATATTTTAAGCAATCCATTTTATAGATGACACTGAACAAAATTATGGGAAATATTAATTAGTCGCATTACATTAATTAAAACAATAAAATGCTTAATGCCATCCCTTCTTTATGAATTTTGAAAGCATTCGCAGATACATTTATGTTAATAACACCACCAAAGAAAGAAAAGAAATATTCTTTTTGCATATATAATAATAATATCTTCTTTTGAATAATTATTTGGCAGGAAATAAAGTGGCTTGAATTTATTTGTCTCTATCTCACTTTGTCATTGAGCATGTTATAATAGTTGTAAATTTGAAATAATGCTCTTAATATTACAAGACTCAGTGCATCTAAAAAAGAGTAATCCTTCTTCAGTACCCGTGGTGCTCATTCCCTTTAAACTTCTAATAGTGAATTCATGAAAATGTTTGTGAAACAGGTATTTTAAAATGTTAATGATTTAAGTTGCAATACTATTAATGAATAGATAAACATTAGATTATGACAGTAAATGGAAAAGTAACTCATTTATGGTAATCAGAAGGTACAGAGATTGGAAAATACGTCTAAATTAATGCCATAGCTTATTCCATTGGTCGTGGATTGCCCACAACTGAATGATATATACCCTCAAGGATTGCCCACAACTGAATGATATATACCCTCAAGGATTGCCCACAACTGAATGATATATACCCTTATTATACGCTTTTCATGAGAGAGTTGATTCAGAGTTCTCAGGAAATCTTCGTAAGAAAAATTTCTGATTACATGGATAGTTTTGCCTTCTTTTCTGTTTTCCCTGACATTTAATGTACATTCTTTACTATGGAGACCGGAATGTCACATATTCTAAGGATAACGATGTTTAGAGTTGTAGAATATTATTATTTCTTTTGTGTATACTTTTTTTTATATAAAAACTGAGGTAGAATATTAGTCTTATTGCGAACGCTCATGCATTGCTACTTCGAATTCAGTTCTGTTAACGAGATTTCCAAGATCCATTTCTCATCCACTCTGATTATAATATTTATTCAGTTTAAAGGTGCTTCAGTTATTTTCTTTCCTGGTGACTGTGGTGTTACAATTGTTCATAAATAGCTGTTAAACACAGCGATGTCAATATCTTCAAGAGAAGCCTCATCACAAACCTGTGCTCGGCCGAGAGAGAAAAACTAGATCCCTTGTGTCTTCTGACGTTGATATTTTGCCATTCATTCGCCTTGATGGGATAATATTATATTGCTGGGAGAATGGCAAACAGTTGCTGTGTAACTACACATGTAAATCTACAGGGTCCCAAATCTGCACACTGCCATAACAACATACTGGAGTGAGAGATATTGGAGTGCAAAATAAAACCAGTGAAAAGCAGGGGTGCGGTGGGCACAGTAAGGGAACACTGTATCAGCATTAGTGGCCCCAGATTATTCAGCATTTTACCAGAAGATATCAGAAACAATTGATGGAACAGGTGTAGAAGCCTTCAAGAAGAAACTGGACAAGTATCTTTACCAGGTGCCAAATCAACCAGGCTGTGATGGATATGTGGGGCAGAGGGCCTCCAGCTGCAACAGCCTTGACTAGCCTGGCCCATGGCCGGGCTCCGGGAGTAATGCTTCCTCCTGATATTATAAGAGGACAAGTGAAGCCAATTTACTCAAGGCTCATCGAAATCACAAGATCTCCAAGGACGGCAACCTCCTTCTTCCAGCACGTCAGCGTAGTGATCTAGAGAGGAAATGCCTTCTAGATCTTCATGTTTCACAAGGACTCCAAGAAGCTTGCTGAGATCCACAACTAAATTTTTTTTTGTATGAGGATTTGCATATAATTGTCAAAAAAACTGCACTTGTGTAATGAAGAAATCATTTACATAAAAATAAAATGGTATGAAAAATCTAAAATTAAAACAATAAATAATGCCTTCTTTTATTTCATAAATAAGATAAATAACTCTCCACCCGTGGGGCCAAGGTCTGGTCACCAACTGGAAAAGACTCGTGCCGGAACAACACCGGTGAACCTACTATTAATAAATAGCTGTCGTACTCTTGCAATGAAGTGCCTGTCAGTTTTTTAAAATCATTAACACTGTTACATTAATTAGAAAATTATGATATTTATAGCTGAGACATAATGTATACACTGAGAGGAGTACTTCTCTTTAATTCCTATTTAGGGAATAAATTAGGCTTGTCTGTTGGTGAAAATGTTACGTGCAGCCTTAATGACCTTAGTGTAGTCGACAGGCTTTCAACCTCATTAATTAATCAGTCTACTGGCTGTGAATACGCCACAGACGGCTGGGGTACGGAAGGAGCAATATCCGATGGAAATCCATCTCCACCGTCAGCGCTGCCACCATCATTTACATAGGAAGCTTCACCACCGGCAGCGTCACCACCTGTAGCGTCTCCACCAAAGTCGCCATCACCGCTCACATAGCCGCCACCACCAGCAGATTGACTGCCGCCACCAATCACTTCACCGCCACCATCGGCGGCAGAGTTGAGGGCAGACTGAAGGTCTCCACCAGAAGGAAGAGTTGGGTTGTCACCTTCACCATAGTTTAAGAAGTACACTTGAGTATTCTCTTGCTCTGGTGCGGGTATTTGGATGACCTTCTGGTCTTGCTGGGGTCGCTTGTTGAGGACGTACACTGCATTTTTCTGCTGTGGTGGTGGTATGACTATTGGCTCCTGGCCTGGGCCTTCCTCTGGGATGCGAATGAATAAAATGTTATTTTCAGCTGTTGGTGGGGAAACGTTTGGTGGTCGACCAGTGATTGGGGGCACTGGAGGGACATTGAACACGTACAAGTTGCTGCTGACCTGGGGAGTTACACAGGTGCCGTCCACATGACGAATTTGTCCCTCACCACAACTACTTCCACCAAACCCTGAGCCACCAGAGGAAAATTCGGAACCACCTGGGATGTCAGAGCCGCTGGAGATTTCTGAACTTAATGAACCAGCAGACAATGGTGGACCAGAGGGCGCATTTTGGTTGTAGCCCTGAGGGGCAGCGTTAGCAGCAACTGCTAGCAAACTGATCAAACTCTGTAATGCATGAAGAAAATTTACTGATATTGTAACTACTTTCGTTTGAAAGTGAATTAGATAATTATTCATTCATGAACTGACGAGAGTGATGAAAAATGTCTGTGTGGCAGGTAAGAGGTACCTTTTCGAAATGTTTGTTGTAGATATGTTAGTAGAAATAGTGTTTGATATCTGAATGCACTTGCAGTACATTCAGATATCAAACGAGGATAATTAACTCTGCATTTGCCTAGTACACTAACAATCAATAATTATTGATTATATATGCTTAAAATAAACATCTGATGCATATCAAGGCTTCGGATGTCATTAGCATATTCAAGGAGAAACGCTAAATTTGGAACCATCATTAGCCTGGGTTATGAATATCATTACAATGTGCAGATAAGGTTATGTAAGGGAAGTCGCTACGAAGTATGGGTGATGCAGATATACGTGTGTTCAGATGTGTTGGCTCTATACTAATTGCCACACAGAGTGATTGCTGTCAGTTAGTTTTTCATCGTTTAATTAAAGATCACATTTGCAAAATATTTTTATTAATTTTCAGTTAATTTTATAAAACGATATAAATATCAGTAAATACACGTGCACTGTTGATTAAAGCAATGAAGTGTATTTTTTATGAGTTACTTTCTCTGTCCTTCTGAAACAGCAAATATATAAACGCAATGGTAAAATTTCCCGTCACTGTAGAGGAATATCAACCTACATTGTGGTAGTATTAATATATTAATACATATGTGTGTGAGTGAGAATGCACGTAGTGTGAATGTATTAGACTTATCCATTCAGTTCACACTTTTGTCAGCAGCAGCATCGGCTGCTACATATAATTTACTATTACTCGTATAACCTCACATCGCACAATATTATGGTCACACAAGGAGTTACTCATTCAACTCGCGTACCTTGCAAAATATAATATGCGAGAGATTGTTTTATAAATATACTGGAGAGGGTAGCTGCAGTACTTCAGAAGGAAAGCTACTCACTCTGAGCTTCATGACTGTGCGACAATGATTCAAGTCATCTCAGCCTTATATATCGTCCTACGTCTCTCCCACGTATCCTTGAAAACATCACTTTCTTGAGGGTTCCCTGCATTCTAGTCATGTGTATCAGACAAGTGTATTGCTCGGATGCCCTCGCTGGAAAACATGTGGGTCACAAATCAAATAACCCGCACATAGAAGAGAGGAGCTTACGACGACGTTTCGGTCCGACTTGGACCATTTATAAAGTCACACTAACAAAAACGTAGAGAAGGAGGGAGTATATATAAGCCAGCAGACATTGACGGGAGCAAGACATGTAGTGGTGGAGGTAGTAGTAGTGGTAGTGGAGTCAGTCAAATACTAAGAAAGAGGAGCATTGGGGTCCACAGAGGGTAGGAGCAAGAACACAGAGGGGGGAAATAATAATAAAGGACAAATACCCAAGGCAGAAGAAAGAAAACCCAAAGGAGAAAGAGGAAAGGGGAAAGGGGATATTCCCGGAGGTACTTCTCAGTGGCTGTTACAATTCTTTTTCATTCCTCCAAAGATTTTGTTTATAACTTGAGAATGGTTTATCCAATCAGCTTTAAATTTTTAATGCTTGTGTATTGTAACTAAACAAAGAATAGAGAAACTTTTGGCTTGTACAGGTGATCTCTGGTGAGTTTTTAATAGACAATTAACGAGAGTGGTTTCTGTGCAATAACTTGAGAAAGTCTCTTCTGATCAGCTCCTAACTTTCAACACTTGAGTATCCAACTAATAAGACTAAGATTGCTATTGGTGTGTGTGTAGGTGTCAATTTGCCTTTCATATTTTGAAAATGGAAAGACATTATTTTTATTCCTGGAATAACGTGAGTGTTTGTCTTCTGAATGGGGTCAATCTTCTATGACCGACGAATATTATGATTAGGATGCAAACTGTCCACTTTACTGACAAATATATTAACACTGGAATTTTTGAATTCATGCTGTAAGCGGAGATTGCATCTTTTTATCTGCTTCAAGCTCTACGTACTAGTGTGTTTTTATCAAAGACTCGCATTGATTTTGCGGATGTATAACTTTATATGTGTCAATTTTATTTAAAAATGTTAACAGTGTAATAACTGGAGATTTTTATAGATGACATTGATCAAGAGTGTGAGAAATATTAAACAATTGTATTGCATTAATTAATACAATAAAATGCTTAATGCCATCTTATCTTGATGAATTTTGTGATCCTTGGTTTCTTTGATGGGTTTTTCACCCAGCTCTTTGAGGAACTTTAGAGCACACTTGCTCCATGCTCCAAGTGTCTCCGACCCTATTATGATGAAGTTATAGCAAGGGAGAAGGCCTTCATATTTGCGAGTCTTCTGGGTCTCCCTGTGGCTGGCAGCTCCACCCCCTTCAGCAACGGAATATGACAAGAAGGTATCTGCCAATGTGGCGGCAAAGGTGTAGTTCCAGGCAATTTGCTTACCATCCTTCCTGGGTAGCATAGTGGCTCCATCAAGACGCCGAGGCTTCTCTTTATGATGTCGCTGACCTCCTCATGTTTAGCATACTTCCCTTCTGATGTATGACACATGAGACCATGAAGTCCGAATTGATCAGCCGTCGCCCTGCCGCAAATACACCTGTGTTTGGTGAGTATGGGGACGGCTTGACGAAGAGCAACACCAATCCGAATGGTCTGTGGGTCGAGTCGAGTGCCCAGAGAGGAATTGGGAACAGCTAGAAGGAAATCTCCTGAGTGTGGTGCCTTCACCGCTAGGAGACGAGCTTTGTCCTTTCCTGAAGCGTTGGTGAGCATTGTGTTGGCGATTTTTGCCATGATCGGTTTGTTCCAGTGGGACTGTTTGTACTCTTTGGGAGGAGTTGGTCTACTGGAGGAGTCGGCAATGGCGTCCCACCACTCGGCTGCTTCAATGAACCTGGGGTCTTGAGTTACTGCCGCACATCTCAAGCGTTCGGGAACAATCTCCTTGACTAATCTTCTGGAAGCCAAACACGAAGACAGAAATGCAGGTAAAACTACCTGCGTTGCCTTGTGCACCCCTATACCTCCCAGTCGCACTGGGAGGGTTGCCTGATCCCATTGCTGATCTTCCAGTGACAGATTCAGTGCCTTCTTAAAGATTGGTCTCAGGAGTGAGTCATATTCGTTGAGTGTTTTGTTGTCAAAAGAGGGTGCGCATCTCAGGAAGGAAGTGAGTCTTGGCCGAGTAAGACACCTTGTGAGAAGATAAAGGACATCATGGGCATCGAGATCTCTTATTCTCTCCTCCATTCTCTTCAGGTCAGTACCTGCCAGTGCCATCATCCAGGTACCAGATGTTGAACTCGCTGCGCATATGTATATATATATATATATATATATATATATATATATATATATATATATATATATATATATATATATATATATATATATATATATATATATATATATATATATATATATATATATATATATATATATATATATATATATATATATATATATATATATATATAAACATATTTTTTTTAAAAAAAAATATATATATATAAAATATTATATATATATATATATATATATATATATATATATATATATATATATATATATATATATATATATATATATATATATATATACATATTGCTCTACCTGCTTTCCTGTCTTCATGCATTGCATCCAGAGGGCTTGTAGCAGCAATTCTCCCTGAACATCTTAGGGACACGATTGGAATCCATGACCAAAAGTTCGTTGATGGAGCCAGGATCTAGAATAATCTCACAGGCTCTGAAACCAGGCCTGCTCCCACCAACAACTACAAACAGTCGCTCTGGGATGGCCCAATAGTAGAGAATATAGCCTCAGCAATGCTTCAGAGTGTGTCAGGGAAGGATAGAGCCCGCCTCCTTGCAGTGAGAGCTCCTCATGCAGGGGACTTTCTTTTGGCTGTTCCCAACTCCAGCCTTGGCACACGCCTCAACCCACAGACCATCCGCATTGGTGTGGCCCTTCGACTTGCCGCCAATATTCTCGCCGAACACAGGTGTATTTGTGGCAGTGAAGCAGCAGACCGATTCGGGTACCATGGTCTTGTGTGTCGTAAATTCGAGGGAAAGATTGCAAGACATGAAGAGGTTAATAACATTATCAAGAGGAGCCTCACAACAGCCGGATGCCCAGCAGTAAGGGAGCCACCCCAACTATGCAGATCTGATGGCAGCCAAAAGCGTCCAGATGGTATCACCCTTCAAGCCTGGACAGACGGCAAGCAGGTGGTGTGGGACTACACATGTGCATCTACCTTGGCTGATACCTATCTCCAATACACCAGGGAGGAAGGAGGGGCAGCAGCCACCTTCAGGGAGTCCCAAAAGTCGAGAAAATATGGAGAACTTGCCCATCATTATATGTTTGTTCCCATATGCTCAGAGACCCTTGGCTCATGGGGAAACAGTGCATGTAAGTTCCTCAATGAGCTGGGCAAAAGACTCAACAGGGTAACTAGGGATCCCAGGGCAGCTAGTTTTCTGTTCCAGCGACTCAGCGCTGCTGTTCAGAGGGGTAATGCATGCTGTATTCTGTGCACGCGCCCCAGCTCGGAGGAGCTGGATGAGATTTTCGCATTATAATCAGTGACAAACATATATATATATATATATATATATATATATATATATATATATATATATAATATAATATATATAATATATATATATGCAAACAATCGCAGACAGGCTATTTAACTATGCAAGACAAGCCACGGGGTGGAAATCTTTAGCTCAAGAACTTTCTACACTTCTCAGTGCGTCATCAGGAGTATGAAATGTTGCAAGGCTGCAACTGGAAGGATGAGGGAAGTTTTTTAAGAATAGCCCTGTGCGGGTCTGTCACCTGCCGCTGGCTTTCATAGTTATATAGTTAAGATCGCCTTTCTGCGATGTTTGCATATATATATATATATATATATATATATATATATAATATATATATATATATATATATATATATATATATATATATATATATATATATAAGACACTCATAATGAGTGTCATACTGAGTGTCTCATGACGCATAACCATAAAATGACAAGGATCGCTACGTCTAAATAAATGTCTAGGAACACAGTTTCACAAGACGTATTACACAGATCACCAACGAGATCATAGTCTACCACAAAACTGAGTCTACATGATAAGAGGAGAGTAGAACAGAGTTCTCTCAGACAAGAGGAGAGGTGTTTCCTCAGTAATGCTTAGCCAGTAAGAGTGATGCAGCAACTGCATGTATGTACACTACTTAGAGATATCTTTGGATTGATTTTTGGGTTGTATAGATTTCAGTTAACCAATTTTGTTAAATTGGGAAAATGTAAATTCCAGTGTACATGCAACAATTTGTGAATGCCTCCTCCACTCAGCTTGACATCTTCAATGCTTATAACTTAAGATTGCCTCTTGAGACTGGCTTTAAAATAAGCTGCTATATATCGTTTTAGATTCCTTGAAATACCTTATGAATGCCTCTTTTGACTGTCTTCAGATCATTAGTGCCGATATTTAACTTTGTTAGTAACTTATGCCACACTCTTTATAATTCTCATTGCATGCGAGGTAGAAGGGGCTGAGCTTATGGGATACAAGGCTACTCTGATCGCATAGCGACAGACATACATTTAGTATTTACTCTCAAGTTAGGGCCTGTGTATTCATTTAAGTTTTCTAAGTATCATCTCGATAGTCTAGAGTCAGTTTGCGGAAAGTAAGGGTTTCGGTCTGCTGAGCTGTAAGTCCCCATAACGTAGGTGAATAAACGACCGTGAAAGTGTTTCCCTCTTCAGGTCCTACCATGGTAGGACCTGAAGCTGTGGTTAAAATAAAATGATAACATGGGAGTTAATTTGTAGGTTACTCTTTAACCCCAACAAATAGTGTGAACCCAATTTATAAAACCAATGAGCAATTCTATTTAATTTATTTAGGGCTCTTGATTTTAACTACCGTAACAACTCTTTTTTTTTTCTTAAGAGATATTTTCTTAACATATAACAGACATATTACATCTTACTTACAGACCACATACTTTGCAATGATCCTTTTCCTTTTTACATGGTTCGCAAAACCAAGCTCCGATAGGCCAGAGTATGTTTAATTACATCAAAGATCATCATCTAATGATGATATCCTGGGTCTTGATCAACAAAACACCGTCACCATGTGTTCATATACACACTTGTTTGTTTGGTTAATTAGATTTAAAGCCTATTGATTACACGAGAATCATCAAAAAATGCATAAGCTGTTCATCACCAGTCAAAAATGCTGTAATCCCTAAAATCGGAATTTATGCAAATTCTCGTTAGTGTGACTTTGTAAATGGTCCAAATTGGACCGAAACGTCGTCGTAAGCTCTTCTCTCCTTTGTTCGGGTTATTTGTGTAATTTATCGGTGTGGATGTATCCTGCTTGCTTATATACAATATATGACTAATTATAGATTTTATAAGAATTTTTACTTATAAGATTAATGACTATGATTATATTGGTGGTGGAAAAAATATAAATAATTATTTATATACATCTTTTTTAAATATAAATAATTATTTATATTTAAACAAAATATAAATAATTAATTACATGATTTTTCAAATTATTTTATAAAAACATTAAAAAAAATATTTTAGATGATGAATGACTATTGGGATTTTTTTTTATTTTTTGAAAATAACTGACGATGTGTCTAAAACTTACATGCTTTCTAACAATTCACTCTTGATAACTCTGAGGAAGACACATGACAACACTGAGATTCACCGTCGTGGTGTCCACACTACTCGGATCATATAATAATTTTGATAACTCTACGAATGCTTCTTATTTATTGACTAGTGTTAGGTAAGGTTTGTCAGGAGACAGGACAAGTGTTTCCTGATGCGGGTTTTAGTCATATCATGACCTGTCACTGGAGCTTTTGGTCATCTGACAGAAGCCTTCCACTGGCTTACCGGTCCACCCCTTTGAATATTATGGTTATAATTATAACCATATAACCTTTATAGACTAAGTTATTATTTTATGGCAAGATTCTCACTAATTTTTAAATTAGAATAATTTTTATACAATGAAATTCATAAAATAAGAACATAAGAAAAGAGGAACACTGCAGCAGGAGAGTAAGCCCATACTAGGCAAGTCCTTCTCAAACCCAAACCCACTAACAAAAATATTTGCCCAACAAAACTATCTAATGTGTTCCAATTTCTGAACACAAACTTCATTTTTTTCGTTGTTATCTGCAAGTTACTTAAGGAAATATATATATCTGAAAAAGTCAAGTATGTATTATGAAAACTGTTTTATATTATGCATTTTTATTAGTGAATAAAACAGTGGATGAGTATTCTATTTATTTAATGAATGACAATGATAATTTGCTACAGTTCATGGATTATCAAAGTTTTGTAATAGAGTAACGTCAAAAATTCTTGAAATCCATTTTTTTCTTGGGTTGTCTCATTAATAACAATAACAACTATGAACAAGGTTTTCGCCATTATCCAAGGATTGATATTTTATGGCTGTGAATACAGCCTCGACGGCTGAGATGCAGAGTGACCAGTGCCTGTTGAAAATCCAGCTGTGCTGCCGAAGCTGCTACTGTCACTCGCAAAACCAACACTACCATCAAAGCCGGTCACTAAACCAGAGCTGCCACCAAAACTTCCAGTACCTAAACTTCCACCACCAAAACTTCCACCACCTAAGCTGCCACCACCAAAACTTCCATCACCTAAACTGCCACCGCCAAAGCTGCCACCGGTGTTGCCAATCAGATCACCGCTACCTTGGGCAGCGGAAATGAGGGCAGACTGAAGATCTCCACCGGTGGGCAGAGATGGGTTGTCGCCTTCGGCATAGTTGACGAAGTACAATTGCGGGGTCTCTTGTTCTGGTGCTGGTACTTGGATGACCTTCTGTTGGTGCACAGGTCGTTTGTTGAGGACGTACAAAACATTTTTCTGTTGAGGTGGTGGCACGACAATTGGATCCAGGGCTGGGAGGGGTTCTGGGTTACGAATGAACACAATATTGTGGTCAAGTCTTGGTAGGGGAATGTATGGTCGTGGACCAACGATCGGCGGCACCTGAGGAGCATTGTACACATATAAGTTACGGGTGATCTGAGGAGTTACGCAGCTACCGTCCACATGACGGATCTGTCCATGACCACAGCTGCCTCCAGAAAATCCAGAGCCTCCTGAGGTTAATCCTGAAAATCCTGAACCCCCAGAGAACCCGGAACCACTTGAGAATCCTGAGCCGGAGGAGAATGCTGACCCAGAGGGCGTAGCTAGGTTGTAGCCTGGAGGTTCGGCGACCGCAGTTACGACCAGCAAACAGGCCAATATCTGCGGTGAAATGAAAAAAACTTAGCTTAGAATATGTCGACGAGGGAAAATTTTTAGTGAGTAAACAAGATAAGAAAAATATGCATTTAACCGTGGACGAATGTATAGAAAATGTACATACACAAGTGTCAGGAATGATGGAATAGTTCAAGTCAGTCTAAACAGAAGGAAGTTGTAGTGCCATTAGATGGAAACATAAATATGTGAAACATATTTAGAGAAGCTCTATGAGTTGGAATATGATTGTTTATCACTCTTATTTTTTAAGAAATATATCCTTAGAATTACCCAGGAAGGCCTATGCATGATTTTTAGTAAATATATAAAATTGGTTGGTTGAATGAGATTATATCCTTGATGTGAAGACAATTCCACTGGTGAACTGTTACGAATATTATCTTCATCATTGTTATAATGTGTATCTGTGATGTACAGTTATCGCTGCAAGATGGAAGACAGGTGTTTACTGGAAGGTGTTTAGTGTTGCAAACACCTCATATATTTTTCACATGAAAATCTTATGGTTTATTTTTTATATTTTAATTTCCTGAGCGCTGGGCTACTCGGTACAACACACAGATGACCTTATAAAATTCAATTAATTACTATAAATTAAAGTGTTTTGTAATAAACATACAGTATATTAGTAAAGGATATCAACTATGGTAATGTCAAGCTTACATATCACCTCCACTGCTGCGTTATCTCTATATGGATTGCTCTGATTCAAATAGAAAAAATATTCTCGTGGCACTCTTAAAATTAATCCCTTCAGGCAAAGTTAGTTGGCTTCAGACAACTTGGTTGTGTGACGGTATCCATGTCGCCGGTGAGGGGCGGATGGAACTGATCTCCTTTCCCTGGATCAAACCTGATTGCCTCCTATTCTCCCCGTGCGATGATTGACCCCTTACCGGTTTAGAGCTCCCTCTCAGTTATGAATGTCATAATAATAATACAAGGTAAAAGTAAGTCAATCACTCAACACCGGCGACTACCACAAGTTCGTCACTATCACTTTTACGACCTGATTGCCAGTAGATATGTCCACAGACTCAGTCACTTATTCAGCTCCTACATCCTCCAAGCTATATTATGTAAGCTATATTATGTAAACCATATTTTGTAAGTTATATCATATAAGAGACTATTGGTATATTGAAAAGTGTAGCAGCACTACTGCAGAAGGAAGCACTCACCAGGAGTTTCATGGTGGCGTCTGATGACTGACCAAGACACCTGAGCCTTATATACCTACCTCCGTTACCCGCTCTTTCCCATAAGTTTTTTTTTTATCCCTTTCCTTAGGGGTCCCTTTCACCGTCCCTGGCTGAGTGTCCCAGGATGATCCAGTCTTCAGCTAATTTCTGTAACAGACTCGAGATTTAAGTACGAAATGTAGTTGATTTGAAAATGGAACACTTGTAACGTAACACTTGTAAAGTAAACCATAATGTACAAGTTGACCTTGGTATAAACACAACACATACAGGGACGACCTACTGTGCTTTTCGCTCTTGCGATTGTAATTCAGAGTGGCTTTTCCATCACTCTGTAAAGAGCGTGTGTGGAATCGCTCTTTATATTTAAAGGACTTTAATAAATTAATTGATCTGCATGCCATTTTTTCTTCTTCAAACGAGATGCTTTTCTCTCTCTCTCTTCTCTCTCTTCTTCTCTCTTTTTTTTTTTCTCTTTTTTCTTTTTTTTTTTTTTTTTCTTTTTTTTTTTTTCTCTCTTCTCACTTCTCTTTTCTCTTCTCTTTTTTTTCTCTCTCTCTCTCTCTCTCTCTCTCTCTCTCTCTCCATACTCTCTCTCTTCTCTCTCTCTCTCTCTCTCTCTCTCGTCTCTCTCTCTCTCTCTCTCTCTCTCTCTTCACGAAAGTAACACATTGCTAATACCAGTACTGGTACTAGCAATACCTGGGACGCAAGGTAACTGGTACAGGCAGTACCTGGGACTCAAGGTATTGGCACAAGCAGTACCTGGGACACAAGTTACTGGTATTAGTAGTACCTGGAACACAAGGTTCTGGCACTAGCAGTACCTGGGGCACAAAGTAGTATAAACAGTACCTGGGACACAAGGTACTGGTATTACTAGTACATGGGACACAAGGTACTGGTAAAAGCAATACCTGGGACATCCTAGTACTACATACTAGGGTTTACAGTTAACTTTTGCTTCTTTTATTAAATATTTTTTTATCTTTAATAATCAATTACCGAAGATTTACTTCAGTAATTGATTATTAGTGAGAAAGCGTAATTTTGCTTTTAATAAACAAGTGACGAACTTTTTTAAGAAGATATGCTGTTCAAATCGTCAGTTATTAGACATTTATTATCGTTTAATATTATCTTCTAGATAAATAACCTGTCTTTCGGGATGCTCTTTGATGTATTAGTTAGATATATTCCCCGAGAGGGGCTGTCTGTAACGGTTTTTATATTGATGTGCGGTAACTCTAGAACAACGTTACTAATTGGTTGCAAACTTGCCACGCTGGTGTGCCTTAGTGATGGGAAGGCTCAGAGTGTTATGTGTAGGTGCCAACCTGACAGTTTTAATGAATAAACTGGGATATTTGTTTCCCTTGCAATAACTTGAGAATGTCTCTATGTATCTGCTTCAAACCTTCATAATGTCTCTATATATCTGCTTCAAACCTTCATAATCTTCATAATGTCTCTATGTATCTGCTTCAAACCTTCATAATGTCTCTATGTATCTGCTTCAAACCTTCATAATGTCTCTATATATCTGCTTCAAACCTTCATAATCTTCATAATGTCTCTATGTATCTGCTTCAAACCTTCATAGTGTCTCTATGAATCTGCTTCAAACCTTCATAATGTCTCTATGTATCTGCTTCAAACCTTCATAGTGTATCTATTTATCTGCTTCAAACCTTCATAATGTCCCTATGTATCTGCTTCGAACCTTCATAATGTCTATGTATCTGCTTCAAACCTTCATAGTGTCTCTATGTATCTGCTTCAAACCTTCATAGTGTCTCTATGTATCTGCTTCAAACCTTCATAATGTCTCTATGTATCTGCTACAAACCTTCATAATGTCTCTATGTATCTGCTTCAAACCTTCATAGTGTCTCTATGTATCTGCTTCAAACCTTCATAATGTCCCTATGTATCTGCTTCGAACCTTCATAATGTCTCTATGTATCTGCTTCAAACCTTCATAATGTCTCTATGTATCTGCTTCAAACCTTCATAGTGTCTCTATGTATCTGCTTCAAACCTTCATAGTGTCTCTATGTATCTGCTTCAAACCTTCATAGTGTATCTATTTATCTGCTTCAAACCTTCATAATGTCTCTATGTATCTGCTTCAAACCTTCATAATGTCTCTATGTATCTGCTTCGAACCTTCATAATGTCTATGTATCTGCTTCAAACCTTCATAGTGTCTCTATGTATCTGCTTCAAACCTTCATAGTGTCTCTATGTATCTGCTTCAAACCTTCATAATGTCTCTATGTATCTGCTACAAACCTTCATAATGTCTCTATGTATCTGCTTCAAACCTTCATAGTGTCTCTATGTATCTGCTTTACACCTTCATAATGTCTCTATTTATCTGCTACAAACCTTCATAGTGTATCTATGTATCTGCTTCAAACCTTCATAATTTCCCTATGTATCTGCTTCGATCCTTCATAATGTCTATGTATCTGCTACAAACCTTTATAATGTCTCTATGTATCTGCTTCAAACCTTCATAATGTCTCTATGTATCTGCTTCAAACCTTCATAATGTCCCTATGTATCTGCTTCGATCCTTCATAATGTCTATGTATCTGCTACAAACCTTCATAATGTCTCTATGTATCTGCTTCAAACCTTCATAGTGTCTCTATGTATCTGCTTCAAACCTTCATAGTGTCTCTATGTATCTGCTTCAAACCTTCATAATGTCTCTATGTATCTTCTTCAAACCTTCATAATGTCTCTATGTATCTGCTTCAAACCTTCATAATGTCTCTATGTATCTGCTTCAAACCTTCATAGTGTCTCTATGTATCTGCTTCAAACCTTCATAATGTCTCTATGTATCTGCTTCAAAACTTCATAGTGTCTCTATGTATCTGCTTCAAACCTTCATAATGTCTCTATGTATCTGCTTCAAACCTTCATAATGTCTCTATGTATCTGCTTCAAACCTTCATAATGTCTCTATGTATCTGCTTCAAACCTTCATAATGTCTCTATGTATCTTCTTCAAACCTTCATAATGTCTCTATGTATCTGCTTCAAACCTTCATAATGTCTCTATGTATCTGCTTCAAACCTTCATAGTGTCTCTATGTATCTGCTTCAAACCTTCATAATGTCTCTATGTATCTTCTTCAAACCTTCATAATGTCTCTATGTATCTGCTTCAAACCTTCATAATGTCTCTATGTATCTGCTTCAAACCTTCATAGTGTCTCTATGTATCTGCTTTACACCTTCATAATGTCTCTATTTATCTGCTACAAACCTTCATAGTGTATCTATGTATCTGCTTCAAACCTTCATAATTTCCCTATGTATCTGCTTCGATCCTTCATAATGTCTATGTATCTGCTACAAACCTTTATAATGTCTCTATGTATCTGCTTCAAACCTTCATAATGTCTCTATGTATCTGCTTCAAACCTTCATAATGTCCCTATGTATCTGCTTCGATCCTTCATAATGTCTATGTATCTGCTACAAACCTTCATAATGTCTCTATGTATCTGCTTCAAACCTTCATAGTGTCTCTATGTATCTGCTTCAAACCTTCATAGTGTCTCTATGTATCTGCTTCAAACCTTCATAATGTCTCTATGTATCTTCTTCAAACCTTCATAATGTCTCTATGTATCTGCTTCAAACCTTCATAATGTCTCTATGTATCTGCTTCAAACCTTCATAGTGTCTCTATGTATCTGCTTCAAACCTTCATAATGTCTCTATGTATCTGCTTCAAACCTTCATAGTGTCTCTATGTATCTGCTTCAAACCTTCATAGTGTCTCTATGTATCTGCTTCAAACCTTCATAATGTCTCTATGTATCTGCTTCAAACCTTCATAATGTCTCTATGTATCTGCTTCAAACCTTCATAGTGTCTCTATGTATCTGCTTCAAACCTTCATAATGTCTCTATGTATCTGCTTCAAACCTTCATAATGTCTCTATGTATCTGCTTCAAACCTTCATAATGTCTCTATGTATCTGCTTCAAACTTTGAATTCTGGTGCAGCTTACTTAAAAGAAATCGGACTTTTTATTGTGCTTTGTAGGTGTCATTTTGCCAATAATAATTTAAAAAAATGGGTTCATCATACTAAGCTTTTAATTATTATTTTTAAATGTTGTCCTCTAGCCGTCTAGTTCGTCTTCTTACTAACTATCCTGTCTTTCATCCAACCCTTTGAAAATTCGGGAATTTTAAGTCAAAACCTTAACTAACATAACCAACCTCGATCATTCTGTTCGGTCCCAGTTAACACGGGATGACGGGGATGAATTACAGGACGTGAGTCTCCTGAGAGTGTTGAGCTTCAGCTCTTGTGCCTCTTGAGGTGTTGAGCTTCACTTCATGAGCCACTGATTCTCTCAAGTGTTGATCTCTACCTCCTGGACCTCCAGGGGGAGTTGAGTATAGCTTCTAGGTGTCTTGAGGGAGGTGAGCTAGAGGTCTTCCGTCTTCTGAAGGTTTTGAGGTACAGCTCCTTGCGGGGGTGGAGGTAGAGAGGGTTGAGACTGTAGGACAGGGACGATGCCTTCTCTGATAACGCAGTAACCGAAACAAGTAGCTTTATTAACTATTGTATGTAATCGTAGTGTAGATAAAACTTACAATATGCAGCAGCCTATTTCTTTATACATTGTATTTATTCATCTTAGAAGCTCGTATCTGTTTCAGATCGTGCAAATAACATGATCACGTTTCATTGCTCTAATAAGAATATCTAACAAGTTGCAAATATTTTTTCTCCCGAATGTTTGCCATTCCTTACCACTTCTATATGCTTGTCACATTTTATGTTTGTTATGGCTTGCAAGTTTTTCATGGTTAGGCTTGCAGACTGACCATGGATTCCAGACTTGTCAAGGCTTGCTTGCGGACCTTGTCTTTCAGACTAGCCACGGAGCCCACGACTTGTTGCTAACGTCATCCTGACATTACATACAGATTCTGTGTGTGCGTGTGTGCTGATTTGTTTGTATTTTAAGATTTCTCACCACACTTCTTGCGCATCTTGAAGTATAAATATCGTGACTGTGCTTGCCATCTCAAACATGTCATCCCGTGGTTACGCAGTGTGCGAGTTTTCTAAGGGAAGCAAACGGTGGTCAGATGTTTTTCTTGCAAATTTATGACTGTTTCGTAGGTGTTGTTATATGATGTGCCAACACCATGAAACGGTAGTGTAAGGATGTTGCAAGATTAGTCTCGGAAGGTTCTAACTTGTATCTTCCTAGCAGACGAGTTGTTACTGGTCTGATGGTCAGATGGATGAACCTGGAATTTAATCGCTCATAATTGTTTTTTGCTGATACTGAAACTGTGATTAGTCAGGCAAAAAAAATCTAGATGGTTATGAAAGATAGCCATCGAAGATCATGCATGAATAATAAAAGACAATAAATCAACACCAACAGTGAATATTTTAACCTAAATTATTGATAACAAAATTCTTTAGGTGAAGGGAATCACCTGTATTTTCGTGCTGTTAAGGATGCTGGTTGTATGTCTCTACGTAAGTGGAATATTCAAGATGGAAGTCATCTTTACCATAAAGTAGTGATCACAGACACTGAAAGACTCGCCTTCACCGAATCCTTTACATTAGTCGGGGGAAAGGAAATGAACTGGACAGGTTAGGTTAGGTCAAGTTTGTCAGGAAACATGACAAGTTTTTCCTGACGATGGTCTTAGTCATATGATGACTCTCAGCTGGAGCTTTTGATCATCTTACCGAGGCCTTCCACTGGCTTACTGGGCCACCACTTTAAAAATTATGGTTACTATTATAACTCATAAAAATATATATACAGACGGCATTTATAGTTTCATAAGACATACAGTACTTTAATTTCGAGTCAAATCCAGAGAACATTAACCAAATATTTTATCATGTATCCATAAATGCCACTCAGATGGATAATACAGAATATTTAGACAGTGTGGCACCCACCAGGGGGCTGGCGGCTGAGGGACTTATAACTCTCCCTTCTCCTCCCAGAGGCAAATGCTTTATAATTATTCTTTCAATTAATGACTAATTTTGTGTTGTTCTAAACTGACCAGTGGCCACGAAAGCACGATGATTTAAGAAATTTCTCATACATAACGAATACTGTTTTAAAACTATTTATTTGACTGTTTCAGCATTTTATGAATTGAAGACCCCGAGACTGAAACCCTGGGTTTAGCCCCTCAAATTGAAACCCTGTAATAAGAGTGCCATTCCCCCATCAAATTGAAACCCTGGCCGCGCCACTGTGCTCAACAATACTTGTTATTCATTGGTAAACAGAGAAATTTATGTGACACATGGAATTATTATTATCATTCCCGTATAATAGAGAAAACGCTTGTACCACCTCTTTCACTGTAACTACAGTGCCACGAGAACAAAGAAAAAACTACAAGCTATAGGATTTCTCCAAGCACCCAGAAACAAAAACTGATAACTAATGTACTAATAAAGTAATTGCTTCGTCATTTCATTATCTTCATTGTCATTATCATGAGCTTCTCTCTCTCTCTCCGCATCATTTTCCACATATGTCTGTCATGTGGTTTAAACAAATTTCAGTACCAGTACATCTGTAAGGCACAGAAAAAGCAAAATAAGCAGCGGCACATCTACATCTATATTCACATCTAAGTTATAAGCAGGATTGAGCACTGCTGCTGCTGCAGTTAATCAATTGTCACTCCCAGATTTTGTTTCCGTGAAGTGATTTCTTCCAAATATATATATATATATATATATATTGTTATGCAGGTTTCTGCATGACATTTAAATATACGTAATATATAGCTATTGGAGAAGTGTGCCATAAATTTCAGGTAATTAGGAAAAACAGTAATAATAATGTATAACCTTTAGATAAATGTAAATGATAATTTTAGAAATATGCTGTGCTTTTGGTGAATACTGTAAAGTAAGTTTAAGCGGTGAAATAGAGAAATCCAGCTAGGGATTTATTTTCCAAATGTTGGTGGGGAGGAGGTTGGCGTCGCTTGGGTTACACATGTGCGCGGCATGGATAGCGGATGGCGAGACGGAGCCTGGGTTCAGCTAAGTTTGTGATGTTGTATTCCCTTTTTGTGTAGCTAACTCAAGCCATGGGCACTTTTAATGGTGTACCAGTACACACCCTGGGCTCGGACATGGTCGGGGCTCGGAAGGAAGAGTGTGAACTGAAGAAATAGGAGGAGATGTGTTCTGGAGGATGGGAGCGGTGGCTGGGCTGACCGCTTAGTGAATTGTTTTGTTTTTGAAGTGACCACCCGGTCGCCTTCTCCGTCCTGTACTGTTTTTGAGGGGGTTTGGCTAATTGATATGTGAAGAGGTGTGTTTGGACTGTATATAGTTTAATATAAGTAAATAAATTTATATTTTCTTACCTAGGATTTTTTGTGTGGAACCTTCTGATACCCTAACCCAGTGGAGCACTAAACCACAATGGTAATATCAGCTTTGTTTATGGGGATAGACCTGGAAGGCCTAGTTTTACAGGTGTTTTGTGTAACTTTTACCCTTTGCCCTTAGACAAGGCAGTAGGCCTCAGGAAACCCCAATTTCTGCGTAACATATATATATATATATATATATATATATATATATATATATATATATATATATATATATATATATATATATATATATATAGGATGGGGTCCACCTCTAGTGTCAATTGTGGGACCCATTGCCTCGGAGAAGTGGATAAAAAGACTTCAAGGAAGAATATTTAGATTTCTTTCTGAAGCCATTTGAATATTCCACTTCCCTACTACCCCATCTTTTTTTTATACAAACTTTATTTCAAGACAAAATACAAATACAATGGGGAGTAAAACAACATAGATAACAACTCAGAGCTACATGTCAAATACTTCGTCCAACTCCCCGGCAGTGGGCCGCGTGCCCAGAATACTGCAGGCTTTTCCCCCTCTGGATCGCAACACTGAGTCTCTGAAACAGGAAGCTGGTCGCCCTGTGGTCCTTGGTTTCTATGATGAGTTTTCCACCCAGCTCCTTGAGAAACTTTAGAGCACACTTGCCCCATGCTCCATGGGTCTCCGACCCTATTGGGATGAAGTTATAGCAAGGGGGAAGGTCTTCATATTTGCAGGGTCTTCTGGGTCTCCCTGTGGCTGGCAGCTCCACCCCTTCGGCTAAGGAGTGTGGCAGGTAGGTGTCTGCCAATGTGGCAGCACAGGTGTAGTCCCAAGCAATCTGCTTACCATCCTTCCAGGGTAGCATGGTGGCTCCATCAGGACGCTTTTGACTTCCATCAGACCTCTGCACTTGGGGTTCCTGCTGAGCTGGGCAACGGGCTGTGGCGAGGCTTCTCTTTATGATGTCATTGACCTCCTCATGTCTAGCATACTTCCCTTCTGATGTGTGACACACTAGACCATGAAGTCCGAATTGTCAGCCGTCGCCCTGCCGCAAATACACCTATGTTCGGTGAGTATGGGGGCGGCTAGGCGAAGAGCAACACCAATCCGAATGGCCTGTGGGTCGAGTCGAGTCCCCAGAGAGGAATTGGGAACAGCAAGAAGGAAATCTCCTGAGTGTGGTGCCTTCACCGCTAGGAGACGAGCTTTGTCCTTTCCTGAAGCGTTGGTGAGCATTGTGTTGGAAATTTTTCCATGATCGGTTTGTCCCAGTGGGACTGTTTGTGCTCTTTGGGAGGAGCTGGTCTACTGGAGGAGTCTGCCAGGATGTCCCACTGCACTGCTGCTTCAATGAACTTGGGGTCTTGAGCTCCCACCACCCTCTCAAACGTTCAGGGACAATCCTCTTGACTAATCCACTGGAAGCCAAACACGATGACAGAAATGCAGGTAACGCTACCTGCCTTGCTTTCGCACCCCTATACCTCCCAGTCGCACTGGGAGGGTTGCCTGCTCCCATTGCTGATCCTCTAGTGACAGATTCAGTGCCTTCTGAAGGTTGATCTCAGGTGTGCGTCATACTCGTCAAGTGTTGGGTTTTCAAAAGAGGGTGCGCACCTCAGGAAGTAAGTGAGTCTTGGCATAGTAAGACACCTTGTGAGGAGATACAGGGCATCATGGGCATCAAGATCACTTATTCTCTCCTCCATTCTTTCCAGGTCATTCACTTTGTCCTTGAGGACAGTGTCGATGGCGTGGTGACCCAGCGGTGCTCCCAGGAGGGTACTGTTGGATGGAGTGGTAGTAGTGACTTCTGGGAGGATTGTTTGCACTGCATTGATTATTTCCTGATTTGTTGTGATAATTTCACACTTTGAGGGATTAAGGATGAGTCCTAAGGCTTCTCCTTGTGTCTTCACCCGTTGTAGGTCCTCTAACAAGGACTCCCTAGTACCTGCCAGAGTGCCATCATCCAGGTACCAGATGTTGAGCTCGCTGCATAGGCTGGAAGTTAGTTCTCTTACTATATATATATATATATATATACATATATATATACTTTTATATATATATATATATATATATATATATATATATATATATATACATGTATATATATATATATATATATACTATATATATATGTCGTGCCGATTAGGTAAAACTGGTCAATTAGCAAGAACTCATCTAAAATTAAGTCCTTTCTAAAATTTTCTCTTATACGTTTAAAGATATATTTTTTTCATTTATGTTAATGTAAGAATTTATAATTTTGTACCAAGAGAAAATGAAAACCTACCTAACCTTATTACAACAAGCGCAATTTAATTTAGCCTAACCCAACTAAATATATTTTAGATACGTTAACATTAATTTAATAATAAACAAACACAACGGAATATATTTTTTTCGTTAGGTTCAGAATGATTTTTGCGAAATTATTGCATACACAAATTTTCGCTTGTCTTATATGGCAAGAAGAGCGTTGCTATTTAAGCCAAAAACGCAAGTTTTACCTAATCGGCACGACATATATATATATATATATATATATATATATATATATATATATATATATATATATATATATTTTTATATAGTATTTATTGCTATTCGATTTAAATACTTTAAAATATTATGTAATTGAAACTGTGGTAATCGCTTTCCAGATTTGCTGAATGAATATCATTTACCACCTGTAATTCCTTTAATAGATCCTCGGACACATCTACGACATATTTACTTGGGATTTTTTATGTTTTATATCCTCGACTCTCATGACAAGAAAATTGACTCAGGTTCTCATTCTGCCTCATATGGCCTTGTTATGTTTCCAATAAGACAGTCTATGACTCTAGTAGAACATAAAAACATCTGCGAACCTCTTCCTAACTATTTTTTCTGCCATTGAAGCTGTTATATCAAAGCTGTCAGCGACAAAGCTTACTACATTCTGATAAGATTACATCACAGTTACTCCTTTAATGAACATCATACTCTATCGATTTTTTGAAGTCTGTTTCTGAAGTCAATTTCTCTTAGAACCTTCATTCAACCTGAAATCATAAATGATTTCAGGTTGCACTCGACGGATTTCTTATAGGTAAGAATAAAGAGTAAGACTGTAAGTAGGAGTGCAAAGGACTATGGAGGTTTTAGGAAGGTTAGGGGGTGTCTAGATCAAGTGTTCCCATTGAAGCATTTAAGTAAACAATACTTAGATGAAAGTAAAAACATTTTTGTTTCATTTATGGATTTTGAAAAGGCTTATGAGTAGGTGGATAGGGGATCAGTGTGACAGATGTTGCAAATGTATGAAATTTTTGGTAGGTTATGAAAAGCAGCAAAGAGTTTTTATGAAGAAAAAGAGGCTCAGGTTAAGATATATAAAAGAGGGGGAATTGTTTTCCAGTAAAAGCAAGCTCTTGCCAGGGATGTGTGATGTCACTATGGTTAACATATTTATAGATGGCGTTGCAAAAGTAGTGAACGTTACGGTGCTGGGTAAATGCATAGTATTAGAAGTGGGACTCGTCGCATTTGATTTTTTGCCGATGACACGGCGCTTTTGGGAAGATTATGAAGAGAAGTTGCGGAGGTTGGTCGAGGAATTCGGGAGGATATGTAAAAAATATATATATTAAAATTGAGCTTAGTAAAGAACAAAATGATAAGAGTAACAAAAACAAAAAGTCTAGGCAATGAAAGATTGGATATTAGATTGAATGGAAGGAGAATGGAGGAGGTAAATGTGTTCAGATATGTGGGAGTAGATGTGTCAGCTGATGGGTCTATGAAATATGAGGTGAACCATAGAACTGATGTGGGAATAAAGTGGGAGGTGCATTGTGACACCTGTGAAGAAAAATAACATTATCGATCTAGAACAGGGTAATGTACCAGAATACAGTGGTACCAACCCTGTTATGTGAGTGTGAAGCATGGGTTTTAAACGTTACAGTGATGATGGGGTTTTAGGCACTGACGATGACACGTTTCTCTGTGGAGTGAATATTATGGAAATAAATCTGAGCTCGGAGAGTAGGTGTGTATTATTCAGGGGACTGAGAAGAGATTGTTAAGGTGGTTTGAACATTAGTGAAGATGGAGTAAAATAGGATGATTAGGATGGAGTATAATTCTGGGGTGGATGGAAGGAGGGGTAGTGATCGTTCCTGGAAAGGCTGAATGGAGGGGACAAGGGAGGTTTCGAGTAATAGGGGCTTGGACAGCCAACAGGCTTCCGTGGGTGCGCAAGATAGGCGTGAAGGAAAGTGGCTTTTATGTCTTGACGTGTTGTTGGAGTGTGAGTAGGGTATCAATCATGAAGGGATTTAGGGAAACCAGTTAGCCGGATTTGAGTCCTGGAGGTGAGAAGTACAGTGCCTGCACTCTGAAGGAGGGGTGGGGATGTTGCAGTTCAAAGATTCATCTGAACTGTGATGTCATCACGCTTCTGGCAAGACAGTGATTGAATGAGTGACGCTGAAAGTGTTTCTTCCTTATTCGGATCACCCTACCTCGGTGTGAGACGATCTTTGTGTTAGACAAAATATGTAATCCCGCACGAAGATGATCAGCAAACATTCAAACAACTCTGGCTGACCAACGTGTGTCGGACAAACAACTTATAGTCTCAGATCATTTATAATATATTAAAGGCCTTAAACCGAGTTCCCTTAGAAAGCACAAGGCCCATCTTTCTCCGTGACTGCGCCCATGTCTGAGCAACACTTGCAAGGGAGAATAAAGACACAGTCATCAAGGTTGACTTTGAATTGAGTGACAATTAATTTGTCAATGTTGTAAATGTTATTCAACATAAATGCCCACTTTGATGCTTGGTTGCAATTTTATCTGCAAACATCTTAATGATATATATATATATATATATATATATATATATATATATATATATATATATATATATATATATATATATATATATATATATATATATATATATATATATATAATGTCGTGCCGATTAGGTAAAACTTGCGATTTTGGCTTAAATAGCAACGCTCACCTTGCCATATAAGACAAGTGAAAATTTGTGTATGCAATAATTTCGCCAAAATCATTCTGAACATAACGAAAAAATATATTTCATTGTGTTTGTTTATTATTAAATTAATGTTAACGTATCTAAAATATATTTAGTTGGGTTAGGCTAAATTAAATTGCGCTTGTTGTAATAAGGTTAGGTAGGTTTTCAAAGTTTCTCTTGGTACAAAATTATAAATTCTTACATTAACATAAATTAAAAAATATATCTTTAAACGTATAAGAGAAAATTTTAGAAAGGACTTAATTTTAGATGAGTTCTTGCTAATTGACCAGTTTTACCTAATCGGCACGACATATATATATATATATATATATATATATATATATATATATATATATATATATATATATATATATATATATATATAATATATATATATATATAGCTATACTTAGTAGGCAAATGTAATAGTAGAACATGAGATTTTGTTAATAAATAAAACAACGAATAATACCAGCATTTATTTTTTGGAAGATAAAGTAAATATAACAGTTCATGGATTTTCATGGTTTTCCATTAAAGTAATTACTGATACTGATATAAATATGATTAAAAATTAGCTTCTGAGAAATAACAATGACAGTAAAACAAAGATTCCCTGTTCATAAAAGAATTGCTGCTTCATGGCTGTGAATACAATCTTGACGGCTGAGATACGGAGGCACCAACACCAGATGAAAACCCATTTCCGCCACCTAAGCTGCCACCTTTACTCACGAAGCCAGCAACACCACCCAAGCTGCCACCACCCAAGCTGCCACCACCCAAACTGACACCACCCAAGCTGCCACCACCCAAGCTGCCACCACCCAAGCTGACACCACCCAAGCTGCCACCACCCAAACTGACACCACCCAAGCTACCACCTCCCAAGCTGACACCACCCAAGCTGACACCACCCAAACTACCACCGCCAAAGCTACTAATCACGTTACTGCCACCAAGGGCAGCGGAGCTGAGGGCAGATTGAAGATCTCCACCGGTGGGCAGAGATGGGTTGTCGCCTTCGGCATAGTTAACGAAGTACAATTGCGGGGTCTCTTGTTCTGGTGCTGGTACTTGGATGACCTTCTGTTGGTGCACAGGTCGTTTGTTGAGGACGTACAAAACATTTTTCTGTTGAGGTGGTGGCACGACAATTGGTTCCAGGGCTGGGAGGGGTTCTGGGTTACGAATGAACACAATATTGTGGTCAAGTCTTGGTAGGGGAATGTATGGTCGTGGACCAACGATTGGCGGCACCTGAGGAGCATTGAACACATACAAGTTGCGGGTGACCTGAGGAATTACGCAGCTACCGTCCACATGACGGATCTGTCCATGACCACAGCTGCCTCCAGAAAATCCAGAGCCTCCTAAGGTTAATCCTGAACCAGAAGAGAATGCTGGACCAGAGGGCGTCGCTAGGTTGTAGCCTGGAGGCTCGGCAACAACAGCGATGACCATCAAGCAGGATAGTATCTGGAGAGACAGAGAGGAACTTAGCTGGTAAACGTTTGACGAGGTGATTAATTTCATTTAGTAAACAAAATAAGAAAATTAATTATTACAACGAGTGGCTGGCCTAGGGCCAGGCTCTTGGAGTAGAAAACCTCTCGGAACTCATCAAAGGTAAGTGAGTAACAGGAGTGAGGAACAGAGGTCCAGCGTACGACTTGCTGGTGTATATTAATGAAGCACACAATTTTACGCGCGAATTATAGTTGGCTGCGAGCATCCTTAGGTTTGTCATTGTTTATGTTGGTATTCCCATGTCATGGTCATACGTGTGTGTTAATAAATTATGGCTGAGAATACATTACGTTGACTTAAAATAAATGTTTACTTAATGGGGTTGGTTGGTGGATGATCAAACGAGAGTCTTCTTAATTTCCTGAGACTATTGCTTCTCTGTAGGATTTATGTGTTCTTTTATAACATGACGGATATTTATAAAATATATCATTTTATAATCGGTAAAAAAAATTGAAATATTTAGTATTATGGTGATAAATAAGGAAAAACACTAATATATTGCCAAGCTCAACGGGAACCCCAAGTTCAGAGGTCTGATGGAAGTCAAAAGCGTCCTAATGGAGCCACTATGCTACCCTGAAAGGATGGTAAGCAGATTGCTTGGGACTACACCTTTGCCGCCACAATGGCAGACATCTACTTGCCATACTCCGTAGCTGAAGGGGGTGGAGCTGCCAGCCACAGAGAGACCCAGAAGACCCGCAATATGAAGGTCTTTCCCCTTGCTATAACTTCATCCCAATAGGGTCGAAGACCCTTGGAGCATGGGGCAAGTGTGCTCTAAAGTTTCTCAAAGAGCTGGGTGAAAAACTCATCATAGAAACCAAGGACCACAGGGCGGCCAACTTCCTCTTTCAGAGACTCAGTGTTGCGATCCAGAGGGAAAATGCCTGCAGCATTCTGGGCACGCGGCCCACTGCCGGGGAGCTGGTCGAAGTATTTGTGATGTAGCTCTGAGTTATCTATGTTGTTTTACTCACTATTGTATTCTTGTCAATGTATTTTGTTTAAATAAAGTATATATATATATATATATATATATATATATATATATATATATATATATATATATATTATATACCCAGATTTGTCACTATCACTTTTAAAACCTGATATCCATGCGCTGTCTGTTCACATACGGAGGCACTTAATCAACTTTTATACCATCCAAGAGTAGTTGAGTGAAATATTAAGGAGTGTAGCAGCGCTACTATAGAAGGAACCACTCACCAGGAGCTTCATGGTGGCTTGTGATGGCTGACCTAGATACCTAACCCTTATATACCTACCTCCGTCGTCCACTTTTTCTAGTAAGCTTTTTTTTCCATACCTTTCGTTAAGGTTCCTCTCACCGTGTCAGGGTGAGACAGTGTCCCAGCCCGGCCCGGTGCTCTGATGACCTCCATAAATCAACAACCTGGAAAGGTTGTTATGAAACAGCTTATTGGAAGTGTCATATATAGACTCTTTGGAAGTTAACAAGATGTATATTGTACTAGTCGGAGCCTTCTTAATTGAGTTTGCGGACAGCACTCTGTGTGAGGGTGTATAGCGGACAGCACTCTGTTGTGAGGGTGTATAGCGCAGCACTCTGTTGGAGGGTGTATACGGACAGCACTCTGTTGTGAGGGTGTATAGCGGACAGCACTCTGTTGTGAGGGTGTATAGCGGACAGCACTCTGTGTGGTGTATGGGACACACTCTGTGGGATAGCGGACAGCACTCTGTTGTGAGGGTGTATAGCGGACAGCACTCTGTTGTGAGGGTGTATAGCGGACAGCACTCTGTTGTGAGGGTGTATAGCGGACAGCACTCTGTTGTGAGGGTGTATAGCGGACAGCACTCTGTTGTGAGGGTGTATAGCGGACAGCACTCTGTTGTGAGGGTGTATAGCGGACAGCACTCTGTTGTGAGGGTGTATAGCGACAGCATCTGTTGTGAGGGTGTATAGCGGACAGCACTCTGTTGTGAGGGTGTATAGCGGACAGCACTCTGTTGTGAGGGTGTATAGCGGACAGCACTCTGTTGTGAGGGTGTATAGCGGACAGCACTCTGTTGTGAGGGTGTATAGCGGACAGCACTCTGTTGTGAGGGTGTATAGCGGACAGCACTCTGTTGTGAGGTGTATAGCGGACAGCACTCTGTTGTGAGGGTGTATAGCGGACAGCACTCTGTTGTGAGGGTGTATAGCTGCAGCACTCTGTTGTGAGGGTGTATAGGGACAGCACTCTGTTGTGAGGGTGTATAGCGGACAGCACTCTGTTGTGGAGGTGTATAGCTGACAGCACTCTGTTGTGAGGGTGTATAGCGGACAGCACTCTGTTGTGAGGTGTATAGCGGACAGCACTCTGTTGTGAGGGTGTATAGCGCAGCACTCTGTTGTGAGGGTGTATAGCGACAGCACTCTGTTGTGAGGGTGTATAGCGGACAGCACTCTATTGTGAGGGTGTATAGCGGACAGCACTCTGTTGTGAGGGTGTATAGCGGACAGCACTCTGTTGTGAGGGTGTATAGCGGACAGCACTCTGTTGTGAGGGTGTATAGCGGACAGCACTCTGTTGTGAGGGTGTATAGCGGACAGCACTCTGTTGTGAGGGTGTATAGCGCAGCACTCTGTTGTGAGGGTGTATAGCGGACAGCACTCTGTTGTGAGGGTGTATAGCGGACAGCACTCTGTTGTGAGGGTGTATAGCGGACGCACTCTGTTGTGAGGGTGTATAGCGCAGCACTCTGTTGTGAGGGTGAATAGCGGACAGCACTCTGTTGTGAGGGTGTATAGCGGACAGCACTCTTTGTGAGGGTGTATAGCGGACAGCACTCTGTTGTGAGGGTGTATAGCTGCCAGCACTCTGTTGTGAGGGTGTATAGCGGACACCACTCTGTTGTGAGGGTGTATAGCGGACAGCACTCTGTTGTGAGGGTGTATAGCGGACAGCACTCTGTTGTGAGGGTGTATAGCTGCCAGCACTCTGTTGTGAGGGTGTATAGCGGACACCACTCTGTTGTGAGGGTGTATAGCGGACAGCACTCTGTTGTGATGGTGTATAGCGGACAGCACTCTGTTGTGAGGGTGTATAGCGGACAGCACTCTGTTGTGAGGGTGTATAGCGGACACCACTGTGTTGTGAGGGTGTATAGCGGACAGCACCTGTTGAGGGTGATAGGACAGTCATTTCTAGTTGTAGTGTATAGGACAGAATCTGTTGTGGTGATGGACAGCACCTGTTGTGAGGGTGTATAGGACAGCACTCTGTTGTATGTAGGGACACCACTCTGTGTGGTGTATAGCAGACAGCACCTGTTGTAGTGTATAGCTGCCAGCACTGTTGTGGTGTGACACCACCTGTTGTGAGTGTATAGGACAGCACTCTATTGTGGTGTATAGACAGCACCTGTGTGAGGTATAGCGGACACCACTCTGTTGTGAGGGTGTATAGCGGACAGCACTCTGTTGTGAGGGTGTATAGCGGACAGCACTCTGTTGTGAGGGTGTATAGCTGCCAGCACTCTGTTGTGAGGGTGTATAGCTGAGAAAATCATCCATACAAGAAGGAAAAGGCAGTCTCAATATTCTAGTTCTTACTAAATAAATTAGAACAAATATGTTGCTTACATGATTTAGTTTCTGCTAGTTAACACATAAAATATTTCACTGCTAATGATCAATGGATCAGAAATTTCCTATTTTTGTCATATTACAACTGGGAGTTATTACACAAAATTAAGGACCAAACACACGTCATGTAATTGCGCATAATGCAACGGAATGCCCTGTTTTTAATATACTTCTCATATCTCTTAACAATTGATCGCGCTGCTGCCTTCTAGATGCTAAAAGCAAGGACGATTTAGTCGCTTAAATACAGATTAAAGAATGCTAAGTGGCCGTGTCCTGGAAGTATCTTTTTGGCACACCATCTAGGTCAGCAGCTCAGCGCTTCAGGAATTCCGCGAAAATCATTCTGAATGTCGTGAAGTTTATATTTTTTATTTCATGTTAATGAAATCAATTTATTCTTATCACTGCTCTCTCGCCCTCTCACTTGCAAGAGTCGGAAATTCAGGATGCCATGGAGTGTTTACTGTCTTCTGATTGGTCATCGCTCTCTCCTGATTGGTCAACACTGTCTCCTGATTGCTCATCACTGTATTATGAATGGTCATTACTAATAGTGTAGCCACAACAATAAGAAAGTATCAACGTCGAAGACTCATCTCACGCGATAGTTCACAATAATCTCCTAACACCTGGAACACGCAACACGGCTCTTGTACCAACAATAAACACAATGGTTTACAGTTTATGTCTCACTTGTCCCATTTCAACCTCTCCTCTTAAGGAAAACGTCGGTTTATATGCGATATAGAGGACTTAGGATAGCGACGTTAGTACTTTGAGAATACCGATGGGTTTCTGCTGTACTGGTCCTCAGCCTTCTTCCCTATGCGTGTTATTTTGTGTTTCGTCATGTTAGGTTAGGTTGGACTACGTTAGGTTATGACAGGTTTGGCTAGGTTAGATCAGGTTCCGTGATGTTAGGTTAGGTCAGATTAGGTTACGATTTCTTAGGTTAGGTTAGGTTAATTTAAGTTTCGTTAGGTTAGGTTAAATTACATTATGTTTATCTGTTACATGTTGGGTTATGCTGACATATATTTGATTAACATAATTTAAAAGCAATGGACCAGTTCTCGCATAGTAACACAAAAATACAAAAATATCTAAGCTAGATATAAGCAGATGGACAAACACTAAGACTCTCAAAGAAACTGAACATGGGATAACCAACACGATATTTCTTGGCGAACATGGCTGCCAAGTACTCTTTAAATCATTTACAAACACACGTTTTCTTGTGAGGATGGGCTGCCCTAGAACGTAAAATCTCGCCCGACCGAGTGTTCAACAACTCACAAATGATGCTTGTGTTTCCGGATGCCATACACAATAAGAGTATTTCAAAATATGTTGCAAAATATGTTTAGTTATAATAGCATTCATAACACTGTTGTTATTGTAACAGTTTACCTGGAGAGAGTTCCGGGGGTCAACGCCCCCGCGGCCCGGTCTGTGACCAGGCCTCATGGTGAATCAGAGCCTGATCAACCAGGCTGTTAAAAAAAAACAACAAAAAAAAACACCACACTCCTACCATATTTTCCTTGTGTTACACACTTCCTCTCTCATGTAAATCGTCACTAATGTGCAGGATGTAGCTTTCCAAGAATTCATGAATAGTTGTCTTATTAGGTACATTTATCGAGTCCAGCAACTGGTGTACTGTTTGCCTCAAGAACTGAATTTTAAAAACTACTATGGTGTCCTGTCCCATTAGCTGGTTTAAGGTTAGGATTTTGGGCTGCAAAATGATCATTAATGCAAGAGCAGGAGCCCTGTGGACCACTGAATGGTGCCCTATACAAGACTTTCCCACACACTTATCTTGCAGGAGCCCTGTGGACCACTGAATGGTGCCCTATACAAGACTTTCCCACACACTTATCTTGCAGGAGCCCTGTGGACCACTGAATGGTGCCCTATACAAGACTTTCCCACACACTTATCTTGCAGGAGCCCTGTGGACCACTGAATGGTGCCCTATACAAGACTTTCCCACACACTTATCTTGCAGGAGCCCTGTGGACCACTGAATGGTGCCCTATACAAGACTTTCCCACACACTTATCTTGCAGGAGCCCTGTGGACCACTGAATGGTGCCCTATACAAGACTTTCCCACACACTTATCTTGCAGGAGCCCTGTGGACCACTGAATGGTGCCCTATACAAGACTTTCCCACACACTTATCTTGCAGGAGCCCTGTGGACCACTGAATGGTGCCCTATACAAGACTTTCCCACACACTCATCTTGCAGGAGCCCTGTGGACCACTGAATGGTGCCCTATACAAGACTTTCCCACACACTCTTCTTGCCCTACACCAAATTATGCAATTGAGATCACCCTTTCCATCAATGCAATTAGGAAGCTGTTGTAAAGAAATAGTACAAATACTGTACAAACATAATTTAAAATGCACACACCTGAGGGCCTACTGTATACCAAACTGGGGTGGGGCTCTTCTTGAGGTCGAGTACTCTCTTCTACCACCCCATTTATTTTGAGTAATTGTTTATTAATTTAATAGATGCAGCTCAGTTGAGGATTTGCATTATATGGATCACAACATACATACATAATAAACATACACTTCAGAAACTTCAACTTATAATTTTTAATGTGTAAAAATGCTCTAGTAACCTAACAATCATCCAGTAAAGGAGTGGGAACTCTGCCTAATAACACATTACACATGTACCAGTATCACATTAAACTCACAAATTACTTCCTAGTTTCAATAAATAAAATCCTTAACACTTTTATACAATCACGTCAGCTTCCCGCATATTTATAAAATTAGCCTCTCCATGTGTTGAATTCCTCTGCACTCGATAGCATTTAAATCTCTAATAAAAAAGACCAATTAATGAATGGTGATGACAAACTCTTCACGCATGCTAACTCCTGGCTTGCGTATGGTCAAATGACTAGCATGGGTGCCAGTGCCACTTTCAAATATGCTCTCCAAGTCACGAGTACCTAAAGAGGCCCTCTGTATAGTAACTTTAGATGGACGTTTCTGAAGTCCAATAACAACAACACGTTCCAACCAAGACCCAGTCTCATAACTGCCACTAGGATCTACCTTCTTTGAGGTCAGTACTCCACCTTCATATGAAAAGGCCAAATATAGGAATTTGCCCTGTCTATATTCAAATGTATGCTCATCATCGATGCACAGAGTTCCCTGAGCTTTCCCATATGAATCCAAAGCTACCGAGAGAGTATACGGGTCATCACGCATTAATGAAGGTGCTCGACGTACTCTATCTTTGCGAGGGATTATGCTCCCACCTCTCTGCTAAACTGGAATCTTATCTCTGGGTGCAGATACAGTGGTACTACTTGGGACATTATAAATGGTTAAATCAAGTACATCATACCAAACTCCTGGTGGGAAATACACAGAAGCTGTGGTCGCCCCTTCTTCCACAACGGGTCTAACAAGAAGAGCTGAATCAATCAGATGCTCATAATCAACAGCATATGAAGCTTCATCCTCTGGGAAATCTACCCAGATAGGTCTCATTGGCGGAGCACCTGTCAGCTCATTTTTATAAAAGAGAGTATACCAAAGTGGAAGATACTGATAACGCTGACGAAGAGCATTTCGAATAATGCGAAGTGTTTCAGCATCAAACATCCATGGCTCACGACGCTTTGTGTCTTGGTGTGCATGAGCTCTGAAGAAGTGTTGAAATGCTCCAGCTTGGTACCACCGGGATAAAAGATGTGCATCAGGGTTTCCGAAAAATCCACCAACATCTGCACCCACGTGAGTGATGCCAGTTACAGAAAGAGACAACAGCATAGGCTCAGATATACGTAGGTGACCCCACCCTGCAGTATTGTCCCCGGTCCACACTGCAGAAGAACGTTGGGTGCCAGCATAGTGAGCACGGGTCAAGATGAATGGCCTTAAACGAACATCTGATCTGCGCAATAGTCCTTCATATGTACCTTGATGAAAGAGCAGGCGTAAAAAAATAAAGATGGAGAAAAACAAACTGTTTACCTAGGCAGTCAGTAGGCATTAACATTTACTTTTAATCTATTTTTGGGATAAATAATAGGTCGAATTTTATTGAACATAAACGAACTGATCAGAATTTTTAGGCGAAAAAGATACAATGATTGGTTATTATTGGCTGGCACTGAGTTAGTCTTTCTCGTAAGAACTTGCTGCTGTCATAACATATAAGTAAAAGAATAAAAGTACAGTTATGCTGTAATTGCCTTGTGAATAATAACACATGTTCATCCGAAAGTTAAATTAGAGTATATGTGCTGTGCCATCATTGCAAAAAAGTCTTGAGATGGTACATTCCAGCAATCTATTTCAGTTTAAGTGGCATTGCTGGTTGTCTGCTTAGTGTAAACAATGATGGGTACTGGAAGGATGCACCAGGAGTGCAGGAAGTAATCCGTGCTTATAAAATATAACACAGACCTGTTTGTCAAGGCTCCACTGGTTACCCAGCTAAAAGTTTAATTACTATCCTTGCAGGATAATTTGCAGAACATGTCACATGGAGATGGATATCTTTCGCTCAAGATCTTGTGCAAGGCAGAAGCGGAGTGAGGGTGCCATCCGCCACTCAACCACCTCCACCCATCCACCTCTCTTCCCTTACGGGGAAGGGGAGAGAGGAACCTCAGATGTTTATTAGAAAACTAGTTACGGATTAATAAGGAATAGCGGGAGTCAGCCGAAAGCCGCATTTAATCGACTTTCAGAAACTTGAATATCCATTATATGCATATATATATATATATATATATATATATATATATATATATATATATATATATATATATATATATATATATATATATATTATATATATATATATATATATATATATATATATATATATATATATATATATATATATATATATATATGAATGCAGTAACTACAGCTCTTGGCACTGAATACCTATTTCAAGAACTGGCTCAAACTATAAGTAAACTAGGGTTAGCCAAAAACTGGGTAGATAAGGTATAAATCACACAGCACAGGCTTCCTCCAAACAGTCTTTAACCAGAAGGAAAAATGAGGCAGACTGTAGGTACTAGAGCCAGGAAGGCACCCACACAGTGCCAAGGCAGTACGAGAGAGAGAGAGAGGGAGAGCTCATTTACTGTATTAACCATATTCCATTCGACTCCCACGATTATTATTGAACTGATAAGCGTGATTGTGAGTGAATAATTGACAAATCTGATTTAAAACCAGGTCATGTTAAGTAACGAAGAATGGAATGTGATTTAGTGGTATCTAACTACCAACTCATACATACACTCACAGACAATGCAAAACTAAAGAGAAGAACAATACAAGATTTCACGAATTGGAGCTGAGCGCAGACAGGACACACAGTACAGTACGGGCGAAGAGAAGCTGCAAATATCAGAGTGAAAAACGACCTGGCGGTGAATATAATCCCGAGTGTATCGCCAGAAATACAGGTAAACCGTATAACGTGAGAAGCATAAAGCAGTACCAGAAAATATTAGAATAGAATTCAGAAACTTGAATAAAGAATCCAAGGGTTTGCAATCAGACTAATAAGAATAAGAATATGAAGTTTATTTCAGCATGATATATGTTTGTACAAAGAAATATAACAATTGGGTGTACATGCCAAAAGCCCCTTTATATGCAGAGCATTTCGGGCAAACTTAAGACTAACTTAAGATTAATAAGGCAATAACAGTATGAGTAATTTTGTACATATGGTCACTTAGGTGAGTGTAATTGTAAATTTAGGAGTTTATAATGAATACGAGAGAACTGAATATTCTATGTGTTCATGCTATATGAGTTTAATAAGTTAGATAGAGAGGAATTACAGTTTTGATTATTAATCTAAAGCTGACAAAATGGACTGATTAACGTTTGAGACGATTACAGATGTTGAGAGTAAAAATATATTGATTATAATGTTTTACCTATGTTCATGATATTGAGCAAATGAAAGTATAGAACTGAGAGAGATGCGCTACGAGGAGAGGTTGAGGGAACAGAACCTGACGACCTTGACGGAGAGAAAGAAAAAACGAAATATGATTATGATATGTTAAGTAAAAGGACACAAATGCAACTAATGTGACATTTTATTGTGGCAACGTTTCGCTCTCCAGGAGCTTTGTCAAGCCGTTACAAGTGATACATGGACACAGAGGGTATATATATACTCGCCAAGTGAGGTGTGATACTAGTATTATATGTATCGCTTGTAACGGCTTGATAAAGCTCCTGGAGAGCGAAACGTTGCCACAATAAAATGTCACATTAATTGCATTTGTGTCCTTTTACTTAACATATTGTCGGTAATTCTACCAATATTATTACAGATTATGATATACAAAATCTTGATGGAAAATTGATAGGGAGCATAGTGGACGCTATATCGAATCTGCAATATTTCAAGACACTGAATGACTTATATGAATATATTGTACTAGTAGTAGTAATAATAATAATAATAATAAAATTAATAATAATAATAATAATAATAATAATAATAATAATAATAATAACAATAATAATAATTATATTTAGGTATTTGCAAATAATAGTAAATTAATGAGAAGATTATAAAGTGGAGAAAACATGGAAAGACAGGAAGAGTTTGGACAGACTGAAGCAGCGGTTCTTAATTAACCGGGGAGGTTCTCTCCCCTTGGGGAGGGGAACGCAAACCAAAGGATATTTGGATCCACAAATCTTTGTAAGACTGCAGGTTAAGACCAAGTTCAGAAACAAGGTGAACGTTGAAGGAGATTTGCACTGTGATCTCTCTGGCTCCTGCTCACGTATTCGGGATCCGGCAGCTCAGAATCAGTGTCAAAAATCCCACTAAATGTGTTATCACTTTATATGTTGTGTATTTGTGAATTTCTCCTTGAGCAGACTTTTCAATAGTTAAAAATAATAAATTTAAGAATGAAAAGTAGTTTCTCAATTTTCCTCTATAAATAAAGAGGATTTTTTTTTTAACATTCAGAATTTTGTATAAAAGAAGGATCAAGGGAGTGAGGATGAGGACCAACTTTGATAGGGGCGCCACTCAAAATAGGTTAAAAAAAAAACTGGACTAGAGGGATGACCAGACAAGTACAAAATGTACTATGTGAAAAATGAGTATAGATTGAAAGGTTGGGGAAAGGTGGGACCATTAGCAGCAAGCCTCGAACATTAAGACAAGACAAGAGAGTTTAGGTAAGACCCTTGTGAGGTGAGCAGGGAAGTGGGGATAAGGGAAGAATAGATTGGTGATTGGAAGGTTATGAGTGGTAGAGATAGTACCAGGGCTTGACCCAGTAGCTAGACGATCGTATTACTGTTGACTGATGCGGCGGCGAGGAGTGTTAAGGCATACGGATTGGGTGAGTTCTGACACACACACGCGAGGTACCTGTGAGAAGTCCACTGGTAAAGTACTGGGATATTGGCTGGAGAGAGGTTAAAAACAGAACGTCTTTTAAGGTCCACAAACAATAAGAAATAACTTCAGGTAAGCTCAGTACCAACTACCAAACACATCGTCGGAGGCAAACATAAGCAGAATAGTGTCAGCAGCACTTGCGTTTGTACAAAACTTGAGCATGGCTTTCAGAAACCTCAAAAATATAATCATTTTGTACTCTGTTAAGTAAAAGGACACAAATGCAACTAATGTGACATTTTATTGTTACAACGTTTCGCTCTCCAGGAGAAAGCTCCTGGAGAGCGAAACGTTGTAACAATAAAATGTCACATTAGTTGCATTTGTGTCCTTTTACTTAACATATTGTCGGTAATTCTACCAATATTATTACATTTTGTACTCTGTACACAACATACAGTATGGAGCACCTGCCTGAACTTTACATTTAATGGAGCCACGAAACGGGGTTGGGTTAGAACCCATAGCGAGTGAGTCGTATAACTCAAGGGCAGTGCGTAAGCCACTGGGCCAGCTGGCTACAGTAATATACCTAGCTGGAAGAATCTTATTTTAGCCAGCTGGTTCAGTAGCTTACGACTTTACGACTCCCTCGTAATGGGTTCTACCCCCCACCCGTTCTGTGGTTTGTTCCAGTAGTGTTATTACGATTTCGTGAGACCTGATCAAACTTATAAACATAGAGAAAATCTTAAGATTTTCAAGAAGACTAGTCCCAGAGCTAATTGGGCTGACTTACGATAAGAAATTAAAAATAATGAAAATGACCTTAAATTAAATAAAAACTAAGGGAGACATAATTATAACGTACAATATACTCGCAGACTTAATAGGGTAGACTGGGACTTATTATATAAAAAGTCGTTCCACAACTGAAAGTTACAAAGATTTAGATCAGTCACAAGGATGTCTGGAAGGAATTCCTCTGTCTTACATGAGGTAGTGGGATCAGAAAATATGCCCAGTTTCAAGGATAAGACTCAAAAGACGAGCAAACTTGTTAAGTTTGTCGAATGAGGTTAGGAGGCGGGGCCAGGAACTGAGACTCTACCCTCATAACCACAAATCAGTGATGTGATCATACACGCCCTCACACATGACATAAGCAACCCACATGGCGACCATTAATCCGAAGAGCCCAGGTCACTGATACGCATCGCTGACCTTGTGGACACGTTGACCAAGTGATAAGTGAGCCATTTGTGAGAATAACATCCAGAGTATAGTCAGCTATATTAGATAATAACACTTTAAAATGTCTCGTGTGCATGTGGTTAGGTAACATATTGTCGGTAATTTTGCAAATAATTATGATTCCCGTCTGCAATTCGCGGTTCACTATGTCATTGCTCAGTCTTGTTGATATTTTTTTATTTCTTTGCCCGTCACCAAGAACAGACAAGAGAAGAATCATAGTATATCATAGAAAATTATTAGGGGTTTTGTTGATTATAGATTGCCGGCCAGGTAACGGGTGGCAGGAGCCGCCGCCCAGGTAACGGGTGACAGGAGCCACCGCCCTACCGCGTAACATCAGACAATGTCGTCTTCACCAGGCAACTGCCTGGTGAAGACGACGCTACTTACTCTGCTTCACGAGGGTAAAAGTTGAAATTCTGGTGTGAGGTCACTGTCATTATGTTACCTTTGTGCCAGTTTGTTGCTTGGGGAACAGGTGTTGCGCCTTGCGCAAGAGGTAGGGGTGGGAGGGGTTAGGGCGCAGGATGTGCGGTCACCTGCGTTGTGACATGTGAGAAGTAGATGTTGCGTTGTTGAGATGTGTTATATAACGCAGGTAAGGTGTGTTGCAACACCGATATGTGTACTGTAACTCAAGTGAAGTACTTTTTATAATAGGTGTGTTGCGACTGATCAACCATAAAGTGCGATACAGAAAACATATATTTTGATCTAGAAAGCTTATATTTACGCGATTCTATCTCGGCGTATGTTACCCGCTATATCAGCAGGTTATTATAGATGAACACGCTGGACTCTCGCTTCTACAAGATCTTGGATTCACAGCAATAGCGACTGTACGTCCCGTCATTGAAGTTTACTAAATAGAAATGAGTTAGGGCACTCATATTCTTATTTAATAATCAGTAAAGTGCACTCGACAGTGAGGAGGGGAAGGGAAGGTAAATAATAAGGTCTGCCTAGTAGGGTTATTGAAGCTAGGACCTTGGGTAGTTTCAAATTTAGGTTGGATAAATTCAAGAGTGAGAGGGGTTGGATTTGAGTGGGACTCGCGCATGAGTGGGTAGAATTGTCAAAGCTTATTTCTTGGGTAGCATTGAAAATTGGGTTGAGCAAATATTCTGTTAGTGGGACGGATTGTGAAGGACCTGCCTAGTATGGGCCAACAGGCCTGCTGCAGTGTTCCTCCTTTCTTATGTTCTTATGTTCTTATTGAGAAGAGATTGATAATAAATAGCCACAAGATATGGAAAAAAAGTAGTTCATCCACTTGATATTTGAAAGTTGGTGATTTCGTGGTATGTGGTTGTGCATGTTAGTCCTAAGATGTCAAGAGTCTATATTAATATTAATGTAAATTAGTCGTATAAACAATTCCCCGACAATATCATTTGACAGAGCGGTGCACATCCCTCCGTAGGCAGCTTGGGAGACATCTGCTGCTGGATTGAATGTTGTTGTTAATTTGATTTAGTGAGGAAGATATTCATATTGTGCGGGAAGGTCATGTTGTGGTCAGGTAGCTTTGTTAATTTATGTAGATCAATCTGCTGTGCAATAAGCTGTTAAAGATTATTCACATCTCACGATGCAGTGAAGGCTGGATATGTTTGCAAACGCTGTCCACTGTATCATGTATGATGTCGTGGTGTCCCGTGATCTGGTAGGCAATTCTCTCGCCTAACATATTGAGTGTCCGTGGTTTGATCCCCGGCAAGGTTGGAAACACTGGGGCATCTTTCTTTACACCTTTCCCGTTCACCTAGCAAGCAAGTAGGTACCTGAGTGTTAGTCGACTGGTGTGGGTCGCATCCTGGGGGACAAGCTTTAAGAACCACAGGCCAACAGGCCTGCTGCAGTGTTCCTCCTTTCTTATGTTCTTATGTTCTTATGTAAATAAGACAGACAGTCCTTGATGACGCACTGGCTTTCTTGGGTTACCCCCGTCAGTGAGCAACCCCGGGTTATATATATATATATATATATATATATATATATATATATATATATATATATATATATATATATATATATATATATATATATATATATAATTTATGCATTATCTTCCTCTCCTCCCTCTAAGACCAGCGTTGGGAAACACTTTTACTGTTTCCTGACGAAGCTTACCTAACCTTTCTCTCCTCCCGTTGCACAAGAGGACAGACGAACATGCTGAAAACTTTCAAAACAAACAATTCATAGACCTGGCCAGTCTAGTCATCCCACCACCCTCCCTTTTCTCAGCTATTATATATATATATATATATATATATATATATATATATATATATATATATATATATATATATATATGCAAAAAGATCACAGTAAAAATCTTGATACAGTAAAAAGACTTTTGATAAAAAATTCCCCCCAAAATGCTGACGGATGTGTCTATAAGATTTCCTGTAAAATATGCGATAAAGTTTATTATGGTCAAACCGGAAAAAGTCTTGAACTAAGATTAAAACAACATAAATATAGCATTAGAACTGGACAAGATTCTAATGCTCTATTTATTCATGTGAGAGATTTTAACCATCCAATTGATTTTCAAAATGCTGAGAAGGTTGTATCAAGCAAGTCCATGGTTGAGAGGAATATAATAGAATTATGTTTCATTAAAAGCAGTTTTGAAAATAATATGAATATTTCTTTTGGTTTATATAAATTGGATTCATTTATAATTAATAAAATTTGGGAAGAATTTAATGATAAATTGGACATAGAAATTGGATATAGGAAAATATTGGTTTGGAAATAGGGTAGTTGATGAGTGGAACAGTCTGCCTAGTAGGGTCATTGAAGCTAGGACCTTGGGTAGTTTCAAATTTAGGTTGGATAAATTCATGAGTGAGAGGGGTTGGATTTGAGTGGGACTCGCACTTGAGTTAATAGAATCTTCAAAGCTTATTTCTTGGGTAGAATTGAAAATTAGGTTGGGCAATTATTCTGTTAGTGGGATGGATTGTGAAGGACCTGCCTTGTATGGGCCAACAGGCCTGCTGCAGTGTTCCTCCTTTCTTATGTTCTTATGTTCTTATGACTAATCTTAATTCTTGGGAAGAGTTTCAGGTCCTTTCTTATGTTCCTCTTCACAGAGTCGTGCGATGTTACGCTACTGTGAGGTGTAGTCTTTGTTAGTGTGATGTGACTGTGAGGTGCAGTCTTGCCCCTTATGTAAGCCCTTCTTGTCATGTTTCCTTTTATAGTTCCTTGATAATGTGAGTAGTCACGAAAGCGCTTGGAATTCCTCTATTTTTTCATAGTGGTTGTCTTGCATATATATATATATATATATATATATATATATATATATATATATATATATATATATATATATATATATATATATATATATATATATATATATATATATATATATATATATATATATATATATATATATATATATATATATATATATATATATATATATATATATATATATATATATATATATATATATATATATATGTATATATATATATATTGTTTGTTTTGAAAGTTTTCAGCATGTTCGTCTGTCCTCTGTGCAACGGGAGGAGAGAAAGGTTAGGTAAGCTTCGTCAGGAAACAGTAAAAGTGTTTCCTAACTCTGGTCTTAGAGGGAGGAGAGGAAAATAATGCATAAATTATACTTTGTCGTAAGTCTAATATTACCTTCTTCTTGCAGGTCGTCACTTTCTGCGTCAGGTTCCTCATCGTCCTCTTTGGTATGTAAGTATTTTAGGCATGTGGGACGCTTCGTGATAAACAAAAACCGCAAAACCTTAAAAAATATCTTTTACAATTTTGTTGGGTTTCTCTTCTCCCTGTGAGCTGGACTGACTAGTATTCCCTGTAAGGGGGTTTGTGGAGTATTATTAGGGCTAATGTGATAGGTAGTGAGCAGGATAACAGTAGCTGGAGTGACCAGAGAGTGTACACAACTAGTGCAGTACGATGGCCAGTTAGTGTTCATGATTGGATAAGGGGATACCAGTGAGTGCTGTATGGGATACCAGTGACTACATGACTGGTGTAGCGAGATATTAGTGAGTGTACATGACTGTTGTAGGGGATACCAGTGAGTGTATATGACTGGTACAGTGGGATGAGTCAGGGTATACCAGTGAGTGTATATGACTGGTACAGTGGGATGAGTCAGGGTATACCAGTGAGTGATACATACTTGTTGATCAGCTCCTGTTGTTGTTTCTTTTATTTGTATTGCTGCATGATTCTGCATAACTTACGGTCACAGCTGGAGAGCGAGGCGAGTCCTGTAAAATTCTTCATGGCTGTTGCCTCTAGTGTGGTCGCTGGGGTGGCTTGAAACCTCACTTGGGTGAGGTTTGTGTGTCAACCTTGTGTTGTCGCAAATTTACTGAAAAATTCCACTCATAGGTTGGACAAACATCAGCGAGGGTGGTTATGTGTGAGTGAGGTTAGTTATGTATGAGTGAGGGTGGTTATGTGTGAGTGAGGTTAGGTGTGAGTGAGGGTAGTTATGTATGAGTGAGGGTGGTTATGTGTGAGTGAGGTTAGGTGTGAGTGAGGGTAGTTATGTATGAGTGAGGGTGGTTATGTGTGAGTGAGGTTAGGTGTGAGTGAGGGTAGTTATATGTGAGTGAGGTTAGTTATGTATGAGTGAGGGTGGTTATGTGTGAATGAGGTTAGTTATGGGTGAGCGAGGGTGGTTATGTGTGAGTGAGGTTAGGTGTGAGTGAGGGTGGTTATGTGTGAGTGGGGGTGGTTATGTGTGAGTGAGGTTAGTTATGTGTGAGTGAGGTTAGTTATATGTGAGTGAGGGTAGTTATATGTGAGTGAGGTTAGTTATGTGTGAGTGAGGGTAGTTATATGTGAGTGAGGGTAGTTATATGTGTGTGAGGTTAGGTATGTGTGAGTGAGGGTGGTTATGTGTGATTGAGAATAGTTGTGTGAGGGTGGTTATGTGTGAGTGAGGGTGGCTATGGTTGAGTGAGGATGGTTATGGGTACATAGGTACTGTCTCGGGTATTAAGCTTGTAATTAGCAGACCAGTGGAAGCTAGACGAACAGTCTTATTTAATAAGGGGAAAAAAACTCGTTTTTCACCTCCTGTATCTGCACCCGCGGATGGAACGACTCGTTCTCGAGCTATAAAAGGAACTTTGGAGGAAAGAAAATTCCGTCACCCACTTCAAGGCATCCTTCTGGAAATATTTAATGAGTGACTAGATTATGAGACGTATGTTGCCATATGGTAACGAAACTTCACTACGTTTTATGTTTTGATTTCCCTTTCACTACAGCTGCTGTAGCGACGACTGTCACAGAGGAGCGCTTTACTATGTTATTGTCGCTTAGCTGAAGTCTCCCAGCTCAAGCAGATATGATTGATCATTACCTCATATGTGATACCCATCTTGTACGATTGACCATAACAGAAAGAAAAAAAGTAATGCAACGTGATGATGCGAGTGCCGCTCTTGAGAGCGTGAAATGAGGTATCTTTACCAACATGGCGTAGCAGAGCCTTACCAATTATATGATCTGAAAGATAGGTATTAGGAGAAGTCGGTCGTAGAGTAAAAAACTTTGTCCATTGAGTAGTAATTCAACATGATGCTGTGACCTTGTAAAAACATCATGTTAATCAGGGTAGCAGCACGAGGCTGTTGCAGCTGATATGGTTAAAAGAAATCACTAGATGGTATACCTGGAGTATACCTCTGAAGGGTATTTCAGGAGTCAACGACCCCGCGGCCCGGTCTAAGACCAGGTCTCGCGGTGGATCAGCGCCTGATTAACCAGGCTAGTTTTTTTATTGTGTGTTGTCTGAAAGATACTCTGAAAAATAACACTGAATACGTCTAAATTAACACTGAATACGTTTAAATTATCAGCTTAATTTCGATAATTTACGTTCAGTTCCGTGTACAACGTGAAAAAGAGCCATACATAGTAAAATACTATTGTGCTAAACGATAATTTTTTTACCTGGAATCACTAAACCCACAGGGTTCGTGCAGCACCTGTATAATAAGGTATTGGAGGCTATCAGGTTTACTCCAAGGAAGCGGAGGGTAGCTCAAATTCCCTGTCTCAAGAACCCTTCACCGGCGTCAAAGTTCCTTCCTACAGAGGTATTTATTGCTTGATATGAGCACCATTTTGTTCTTCCGATCATCTAAGTCTATAAATGGTTGGTTAAGGGGGGTTTCAAGCCAATCGATTACGCGACGTCATTAATGCTGTATGCCACCTGTTCACCTCCAGTGTATATACACTGAGACATACACCTCTCGGTGTATGTTTGCCTTGAAATAAATGACGTTTTATCAGGTTTAAATAACACAGTGGATAATATAAACATATATTTTTAAACAAATAATAACATTTCATAGTTAAAACACAACTAATACAATTAATATTTCTTTTACCAAATATGCTTTATAAATGTCTATAAAAACACAACTGGTATAATAATAGTGTCTCTCTAGGGCACACCGTATAGGCTAGATGGAGTACTCACTGACACACCACCTCCTCCAAGTTTATAACCCGCGCTGCCAAAGGCACCATCACCTACAAAGCCACTGCCACCTCCAAAGCCGCCAACAAAACCACCGCTCAAGCCTCCACCGAAATCACCGCCCAAACCACCACCAAAACCACCGCCAACGACCTGGCCGCCTCCATGAGCGGCGGAGCTGAGGGCAGACTTGAGGTCTCCACCGGTTGGCAAAGTCGGGTTGTCACCTTCGGCATAGTTGACGAAGAACACTTGAGGAGTATGTTGCTCAGGTTGTGGGAGGTGGACGACCTTGTGGTCTATTTCAGGCCGCTTGTTGAGGACGTAAACAACGTTCTTCTGTTGTGGTGGTGGCACGATGATCGGTTCCACACCCAGGCCGTTTTCTGGGGCATGGATGAAAATAACATTATGTTCAACCTTTGGTGGAGGAATGTAAGGTTTTGGACCTACGAGTGGAGCAACAGGTGGAGCTTTGTACACAAACAGATTGCGAGTGACTAGAGGAGTTACACAGCTTCCGTCAACGTGAAGAATCTTTCCTCCACCACAGCCGCCACCGTAGCCACCGCCAACGCCGCCGACGAACCCGCCGCCAGCACCACCAACGAACCCGCCGCCAGCACCACCAACGAACCCGCCGCCAATCGCCCCACCACCTGAGAGGAGCAAATCGTCTCCAATTCCACCACCACCAGCGGCGAACGCTGGACCAGCGGGGATAGGCAGGCTGTAGCCTAAAGAACCAGCGTGGGCGGCAGCCACCAACACGGAGGCAAGGATCTGAAGATAATAACGTGGGAATTTGTATAATTATTCTTGTATGTCAAGTTATCCAGTTCATATTAGTCATATCTGTATTTTTTTTTTTTTTGAGATTATAAACCAAGAAACTTTCGTAGAGGATAATAATAAATAAGAATCCATGGTGACAGTTAATTGACACTACTTGACGAATAAGTCACGTGTACAATTTAAATATATTAAGTGACGGAACGTTTCGCCTGCACATTATTCTTCTGTCAAATACAAGCGAATCTATCACTGGAGACAGCATCAGTGTCAATCCGTCTGTCAAGGCAGATGGTTGCTCGCTCAGGCTTGAGGGACTGACCATATCCTAGAGAAGCTGAATGATTGATCACGTTGAAACTACTACTTCTCCTGTCTCCAATGTTAGATGAAGATGAATGTTGCGCAGGCGAAATGTTTTGCCAGTGTATTGTGTATCAACTTGTCGCTTGCTTCTAGTTATCATAAACAGTGTTATACTTTCCTCCATGGAAGATTACTTTATTGTTTTGTTTTTAATATTGTTTATTAAAAAAATTGAAAACAAGAAAAACGAGGAAAAAATATCGATGAAAACTTGTTAAACATTTAACAAACAACATAGTGTATGTAGAGATACACTTGTCATATTTGACTAATAATTGCACAATAAGTCTATGTATTTCTTAAAAATACATAAACTTACATTATTCCCTACTTTATTGATTAAGAATACTTATTTTTAATGGTAGCGACAAAGTGGACTGAGGTCTTAGTGACCATCGTATAGCTGATAGATACCAAACATAGCAGTCAATTTTCAAGCACAAAGATTACTGTAAAAATAATGAATTTCATATATGAGCAGTTAGTGAACAAATCTAAAAAAAAAAAAAATTTGCCAGTGCCACTGTTATTAGGAATGAGATCGCTGGGAGAAAATGGAATAGTTTCCTAAATAAATCATTACGTCACTGTTGGGGCAGAGTATAAACACAAGTGTTTCGAGTCGTGGAACACTTATCACTGAAATGGAGTCGAGGTTTGGCTGCTACCAGGCACTACTCACCAGGTGCTTCATGGTGGAGTATTATGTCAACCCAAGTCGTCCGCTGTCTTTATATACCTGCCTCTCACTCTTGCTTAGTTGCCTTCCTTCATAGCACTTCCTCCATTCTCTTCCTTGTGGTGCGCACCAACCGGCTCACGCGGGGTCATTGTTGCTGGTGGCGCAACCTAGTATCGCTAAAGTTGACTTTTGTGAGTTCACTCACTAAGTTGGGCGTGGGAACCGTCTACTGATTGATCTACTTGTGAAATATTTCACGTCAACAGTATACCATAAACTTTTTTCTCTGTAGTGTTGATTTGTCTATTTATCATTTGCCATGAGCGAAAACATACTCTTTAGATTTTTTAAAGGTATATTTCACACCCCACGGTGGTGTGGTTTATTTTTAGGTGTCTGGATTGAGAGAGAGATTTTCTCCAAACCTGTATGATATACAGCTGAAGCCTCACACCTGTCAAGAACTTCGCTTGTCATCCTGAAAATGTTCAGTTGTTCATTGAAAATCAGGTTTTGCAATGTTCAACGTAGACAGATCATATGAGAACCCTTACTAAGATAATTATCTGGTCAGAGTTGTGCTCCAGGTCCCCGTGTAATAAGGCACTGCATAAAACAAGCACCGCCCACTTCCTGTAAGTCGCGTATTGCTCACATGGGTTACAATGTGCTCCAGTTGTTGTTACCGTTAAAAGTAAGACTTTAATAATAATAATAATAATAATAATAATAATAATAATAATAATAATAATAATAATAATAATAATAATAATAATAATAATAATAATAATATAATAATAGTAATAATAATAATAATAATAATAATAATAATAATAATAATAATAAGAAGAAGAAGAAGAAGAAGAAGAAGAAGAAGAAGAAGAAGAAGAAGAAGAAGAAGAAGAAGAAGAAGAAGAAGAAGAAGAGGAAGAAGAAGAAGAGGAAGAAGAAGAGGAAGAAGAAGAAGAGGAAGAAGAAGAAGAAGAAGAAGAAGAAGAAGAAGAAGAAGAAGAAGAAGAAGAAGAAGAAGAAGAAGAAGAAGAAGAGGAGGAGGAGGAAGAAGAAGAAGAAGAAGAAGAAGAAGAAGAAGAAGAAGAAGAAGAAGAAGAAGAAGAAGAACAACAACAACAACAACAACAACAACAACAACAACAACAACAACAACAACAACAACAACAACAACAACAACAACAACAACAACAACAACAACAACAACAACAACAACAACAACAACAACAACAACAATAACATCTACATGTTTCCCCAGTGGGATACCTTTAGGCTACTTCAAGATTTTTTGTTTCCTTAAGTTTGCCGCTTATAACTTGAGAATGACTCAACCGATCGGCTTCAAATTTTCAATTCAAGTGTACTGTACTAGGAAGAGGCTCATGCAACTACTGGCATGCTCGGGTGTCTTTTGGTCAATTTTATATTGATCATTTCCCGATTTGGTATCCGTGTGATATTGCAGGTAGAACCTGCATGAAATATTGACACGTTTACGGAAGATCTGGGCAATGTTTTCAACATTATCTGGGTAATGTTTTCAACATTATCTGGGCAATGTTTTCATCATTATCTGGGCAATGTTTCCAACATTATCTGGACAATGTTTTCAACATTATTTGGGCAATGTTTTCAACATTATCTGGGCAATGTTTTCATCATTATCTGGGCAATGTTTTCAACATTATCTGGGCAATGTTTTCAACATTATCTGGGCAATGTTTTCAACATTATCTGACAATGTTTTCAACATTATCTGGGCAATGTTTTCAACATTATCTGGGCAATGTTTCAACATTATCTGGGCAATTTTTCATCATTATCTGACAATGTTTTCAACATTATCTGGGCAATGTTTTCAACATTATCTGGGCAATGTTTTCAACATTATCTGGACAATGTTTTCAACATTATCTGGGCAATGTTTTCAACATTATCTGGACAATGTTTTCATCATTATCTGGGCAATGTTTTCAACATTATCTGGGCAATGTTTTCAACATTATCTGGACAATGTTTTCAACATTATCTGGGCAATGTTTTCAACATTATCTGGACAATGTTTTCATCATTATCTGGGCAATGTTTTCAACATTATCTGGGCAATGTTTTCAACATTATCTGGACAATGTTTTCAACATTATCTGGGCAATGTTTTCATCATTATCTGGGCAATGTTTTCAACATTATCTGGGCAATGTTTTCATCATTATCTGGACAATGTTTTCAACATTATCTGGGCAATGTTTTCATCATAATCTGGGCGATGTTTTCAACTTTATCGGGCAATGTTTTCAACATTATCTGGGCAATGTTTTCATCATTATCTGGGCAATGTTTTCATCATTATCTGGACAATGTTTTCAACATTATCTGGGCAATGTTTTCAACATTATCTGGGCAATGTTTTCAACATTATCTGGACAATGTTTTCAACATTATCTGGACAATGTTTTCATCATTATCTGGGCAATGTTTTCATCATTATCTGGACAATGTTTTCAACATTATCTGGACAATGTTTTCAACATTATCTGGACAATGTTTTCATCATTATCTGGGCAATGTTTTCAACATTATCTGGGCAATGTTTTCACATTATCTGGGCAATGTTTTCAACATTATCTGGCAATGTTTTCAACATTATCTGCAATAGTTTTCACATTATCTGGCAATGTTTTCAACTTATCTGGGCAATGTTTCATCATTATCTGGCAATGTTTTAAATCGGGGAATGTTTCAACATTATCTGGACAATGTTTTCATCATTATCTGGGAATGTTTTCAACATTATCTTGGGCATGTTTCATCATTATCTGGACAATGTTTCAAGCATTATCTGGCAATGTTTTCATCATTATCTGGGAATGTTTTCAGTTATCTGGGCAAAGTTTTCATCATTATCTGCAAAGTTTTCAACATTATCTTGCAATGTTTTATCATTATCTGGGCAAAGTTTTCAATTATCGGGCAATGTTTTCAACATTATCTGGGCAATTTTTCAAATTATCTGGCAATGTTAACATTATCTGCAATTTTTCATATTATCTGCAATTTTTCAATTATTGGAATGTTTTCATATTATCTGACAATGTTTTCAATATTATTGGCAATGTTTATATATCTGGGATGTTTTCAATTATGGTAACGCAAATTTCATTTATCGAATGTTTCAATATTATCTGGCAATGTTTTCAACATTATCTGGGCAATGTTTTCATCATTATCTGGGCAATGTTTTCATCATTATCTGGGCAATGTTTTCAACATTATCTGGGCAATGTTTTCAACTTTATCGGGCAATGTTTTCAACATTATCTGGGCAATGTTTTCAACATTATCTGGGCAATGTTTTCAACATTATCTGGGCAATGTTTTCAACATTATCTGGGCAATGTTTTCATCATTATCTGGGCAATGTTTTCAACATTATCTGGGCAATGTTTTCATCATTATCTGGGCAATGTTTTCATCATTATCTGGGCAATGTTTTCATCATTATCTGGGCAATGTTTTCATCATTATCTGGGCAATGTTTTCAACATTATCTGGGCAATGTTTTCAACTTTATCGGGCAATGTTTTCAACATTATCTGGGCAATGTTTTCAACATTATCTGGGCAATGTTTTCAACATTATCTGGGCAATGTTTTCAACATTATCTGGGCAATGTTTTCATCATTATCTGGACAATGTTTTCATCATTATCTGGGCAATGTTTTCAACATTATCTGGACAATGTTTTCATCATTATCTGGGCAATGTTTTCAACATTATCTGGGCAATGTTTTCAACAAGTTACACAGGATGCACATTGCATTCATGTGTACTGTATACTGCATGCTTTTCTGTGCATCTACAGATTTGCTTCAAACCTTCATTTCTGATATATTTTAGAGGAAAGACCGAATTATTACAGCTCCTGGCCCTCTTAAGCGTGTTGATCCATATTTCCTGTGTTTTTTAAAGGTGTTAAGCTACGTATAGGAACTAGATTTTTTGAATATACTGAGCTTAAACCTTGGGTCTCTTCAAGGCGCTGATCTCAAGCTCCTGGACCTTTTGGAAGCTCTGAGTTACAGTTCCTGTGACTCTTCAGGTTTCTGAGCTCCAACTATACTATGTGCCTCTTGCATACATTAAGGTACAAGTGGCTGGGGTTGTTAGATACGGGGGATCGTTAGTGCATAAGAGGGATTCCTCTCCCGTATTCTTCAGTCACCGTAACAAGTCATTAATATTTTTATATTCTTCTTTTTCTTATTATTAATATTAGTTTTATATTATTTTTAATATTACTTACAATATTATGGAGAGTGTGGTAAAAGACCACAATATTATATTGGATCAATTTGATGGAGATAATATTGTAAAAACGTTTATTAATTTTTTTTAAGTATGATGAAGTATAACGCCAAAATTTCATTTAGTAAAATATTCGCAAAGTGATTAACGAGCGTCGTCGTCCATAAATCGTCTGAGTTTTACTGAAAACAACACTAGACGTTTTGTCTTATTGTCTTAGGAAGAAAATATGGTAACCTGGATATTCCATCACACACGATGTTTCTTTTCCAGGAACTGTAACTGACTAAATATGGTTGAAAACCTCCTTTCACAATGGTTTACTGTCTTTTTGTTTTTGACACGGCAGCCGTGACCCACAAAAGTAGGTTACCTGGAGGCTACCTGGAGGGTATTCCGGGGATCAACGCCCCCGCGGCCTGGTCCATGACCAGGTCTCCTGTTGTAGATTATAATGTATCTCTCTCGCCTGCTCTCCAGTGAGATGACTGAAAAAATGGAAAAATGTGTTTATATTGACTCATTAATGAACTATCTTTCTAGAAATGTGCTGACACAACAGTTCAAAATGATTTGCCGAACTGCAACATCTTCCCACTTCCTTCAGGCACTATACTTCCCACCATCTCTTGAAGTCATGTCCGACTAACCGGTTTCCTGTGAATCCTTTATAAAAGTTACCTTGCTTTCACTGTGATATTAGGTCATATAAAAAATCCATTCTGATTTAACATTTATGCCTGATTGTTGCGTAAACTCCTACCACTCAAACAGTTTACATCCACAATCCCTACCTTTCTGGATGGCACCTGCACTGTTAAACACCCCTTAATATATACATGCTCTTGTTCAGTCACAACCTTTGTTATTTCTAAAGGATCAAATAATGTCAGAAACTTTGCTGAATTATACCATTCGTTCCCCATCACTTTCTTCTAGTATATATTCTCTTTGCTGTCTGCATAACATTCACGTCACAAAAAGATATTAAACACATTCCTACTTCCTGCCTCGTCCTTGCTGTGATGTTTGAAGACCATGTTTCTCACCCATGTAAAAATGATAGTACTTCTATTTTATGGTACATTCCTCTTCCTATATTCATTGATACATTTCTTCCTTGCCACAGACTCCTCAACACTCCGCCTACACTTTTTCCTTCTGTTCTTTGATTCATTTTGTCTTTCATATTCTCATCTGCAGTTACATTCACTCCCAAATATCTAAACATATTCCCTCCATTACTAACTCCAGTCTGACGTCTAATCTTTCGCTGCCTAAATTTTTCTTACTCTCATCATCATCATTCTCCTTTGTATACTCACTTTTAGCTTCCTTCTGCTACTTACTCTCCCTAACTCTTCTATCAACCTTATTAGCTTCTCTACCGAATCTAACAGAGCAATTTGTTATCAGAAAATAGCAATTTCAATAGTTCCCATTTCTTATCAGATTCCTAATCCTTAAAATTCAACACAAAAGCATTATTATATTTTACAACTCCATCAATGAATACATTAACCATCTGTGGCAACATCCCACATCCATGAGTAAGTTCTATTTTTACTGGAAAATACTTCTCTTTTTTTCTAGCTTCTGTAACATGAACCTCAGTTTCCTCATTAAAACTTTATGACTTTTAATAACCTACTACTTTCCACATATTCCTGAAAAATCTGCCGCATTGAATTACTTATCTCCCTATCACATAACATTCCTAAATCCAAAAATTAATGTCCCCTTACTCTTATCTAAATATTGCTCACTATGCTATAATGTAAACAACTGATCACCACATCTTCCTTTCCTATTTTTATCTTTCCTCTAATTCATTCGACATTGAAGTATGAATGGAATGTATATACCGACAATTAATTTAGGTAAATGGACAGATTTACAGTGTTTGTATATTTTATTTAGGCTTCTTTTCGCTCTCTGGTAGCTTCATTTTTCTCGGTAATAAAGCTATCGTACACGTCACAAAATATACTCAGTAAACCTATTTCTTATTCTTTATCTTGTTCCCTTTCTCATTATACAAAGAAACTCCATGCTTTCTGCCAGTCCTTAGGTAAGGGACTTTCTTTCATATAAAGGTGTAAAGGATGAGGTTCTAGTTCTTTAGGAGCAGACTGAGAGATTAAAATCTTATTTAGATGAGAAGGATGGTAAGTGTAATGAGAAATGTGAAGTGGTTCCCACTTCTGTTTACAGAAGTGTTTACAGAAGTGTTTACAGAAGTGGGAAGAGGATGAAAATGAGGAAAGTGGAAGCAGGGATGAAAAACAGGAATCTCTGGTGTTCTGCAGGGTACAGTTGTGATGTATGCCTCAACATGTAAAAAAATAAAGGACTTACTTGTCTGAGGTGTGGGTAGAGGTTTCCGTAACAAGGAAGAAGGCAGAGAGTGTTTCCCTGACGCAGGCGTGGGTGATGTGGTTAACAGGTTAAAAATCTTCCTGTCAAGTAATAGGAAGAAATGATATTGGGAAATGCAGGAAAGAAGGGTTGCTGGTAAAGTACAAGTCAGGTATTGCTTTATGATCATACGTAGCATTTTATCTAGAAGAGGAGTGGGCAGTGAATGAATGTTTAGGCCAATGGGTGTAAATTGCTGACTAGACAAGTGCCGCAGAAAACTTGAAATTTCATTCATTGACAACTGGGATAATTTTTATGGCAAATAAGACAACGCCGGGGATGAGGTTCATCTTTCTGGGGTTAGTGATAGTAGCATTAGCCAAGTCAGTCGCATAAACCGTTGCTAAATTTTGTAAGACTCTAAACTAATTGAAGATAAAGGTATGTGTGTGTGTGTGTGTGTGTGTGTGTGTGTGTGTGTGTGTGTGTGTGTGTGTGTGTGTGTGTGTGTGTGTATGTGGTAAACAAAAAGGGTTGCTGCACAAGGGACAGAGAGAGAGAGAGCAAACTTTGCCAAGATTTGCTAGTAAAACGCCCAGAAAATAGGATAGCTCACAAAATAGCTACCAGTAAAACAGACAAAAACTGTGAAAAATCTTTCTTAGCACGTACTGTACAGATACCCGGTGCGGGACTGAAACCTATTGGACGTGAAGGAACCCTAGATATTATTGCAATAATATCACTGCTTCATTCACTTCTTAGTTCAGTGTGGAAAAAACAGAGACATGTCTGCTGAATTCTACATAGAGGGATATAAATTATTCCACACTGAAGGTGTCAACAGAAAAGGTAGTGGAGTTGCTATGAATGTTAGGGGAAAACTTCAATTGTTACATCATAAATGATGTAAAGATGGAAGGAGCTCACACGGAATCTGTTTAGCTGCAGTTTCTCGAAGAACATAAAAAACTAATCTTTGGTGAGATCTAAGCACCTAATCGTACGCACCTAGATCGTGACAACCGTAAATTTCTATGGAGAAAATTTGCTGAGGCGTCTAGATATGAAAATGTACTTTTTGGGGGGGGAGGATTTTTACTTCAGCCAAATTAACTGGAGCAGTTTGACAGGAAATCTAGCGTAACGAGTTTCTAGAAATAGTACAGGACTACTTTTTTTTATTTCTGGCAAATAAGGAAATTCTTATAAGTGATCTTAAAGTTAATGAAGAGCTTGAAGAAAGGGATAAAAAGCAACTTAGTTTGAATATCTCATGGAATTACCTCAGTAACAAAAGCAAGGTCCACAATTTGGGGACCTTGGCTAATGGATTACTTAAGAAGTGTAGACTGGGGTTACCTGACAAGGGACTCTGATGATGGTGGCCTGACAGACGGTGTTGATGGCTGTCATTAGGACTTTTTTAAAGGCGTTGTTTATGCTACTCAAACTGCAAATATTCCTAATATAGAATATCAATGAAATATACTGTAAATAATCCCAAATAAATAAACAATATACTAAAACGTATCTTGGGTGAGAAGAGAGGTAATTACAAGCGAGTGAGAGAGAGAGAAAAAAAAAGAGGAATAAGGAAAGTCAAAAGAGAATATGAAATTAAGATTGCGAGGGAATCAAAGACTAACCCAAAAGATTTTTTCCAGTTATGTAGACATAAGGAAAAATATAGGCCAATTAAATGTAACTCAGGAAAACTTACTGTAGTGAACGTAAGTCCCAAGATGATACAAATGAAATCCCAGAGATCAATAATTGTATAGGTCATGAGGAGAATATGTTATGCAAGCTCAAAGTCACTGGTGACATGGTCCTCACACAACTTAATAGAGTAAAACCAATCAAGTCGTCCGACCCTGACTAGCTGTTTTTCAAGGGTTCCAAAGGAATGTAAAGATACACTACACTAGTCACTGATCCAAGTCGGACCGAAACGTCGTCATGACTTCTTTCTTCAAGGTCGGGTTATTTGTGTATTGTTCCAGTCACGGTACTGCGCCTTTTTGTTCTTTCTGAATGTAAGGAAGAACTTAGCAAACGTTGGAGAAAGTAGCAGCACATGCTATAGGAGGAAAAATGATCTCCTGGGTCGAGGCATGGCTGACTGAAAGTCAACAGTGTGCATAAATGTGAAGAAATCGAAATGGGGACCACTTACCAGTGATGTTTCACTGGGACTAGTACTAAGACTTTTACTGTTCACAGTCTACATACATGACATAGGTGAGGGAATAAATTACAACATATTAATGCGGATGATGCTAAAATATGATGAACTAGTTAAGTTACTGTTGTTATCAATGAAGTGACAGAGGCAGTTCAAGGTAGGAAAATGAAAGGTTTTAATCATAGGAAAAGAAAATAACTATGGTATTTATAAGCTAAATAATGTGAATCTTACCCAAAGTAAATGTAAAAAAGATTTAGAAGTTCTGGTTAGCAGACACTTACAGGTGAGACAACAATGCATCAGTGTTCTTAATTAAGCTAATCGGGTTCTTGGCTTCATATCAAGAAATATTAATATTAGAAGTTCTAAGATTGTACTTCAACTTTATATAACTTTGATTAGACCTCATTTAATTATTGCTGCTCAGTTCTGATCTCTATATTACATAATGAACATAAATGCGCTGGAAACTACAGAAGAGGATGAGGAAGTTGATCCCTTGCATCAGAAACCTTTTCTACGAAGATAAGCTGAAGGCTCTGAACTTTCACTCTCTGCAAAGACGAAGAATTAGGAGAGATGTGACTGAAGTGTGGAGATGGAAAACAGGAATAAATACTGGTGATATAAAAATCGTGCTGAAATTAAGCAAGATGTGACTTACGGCAATGAATTCAAACGGGACAAATTTAGATTTAGAAATGATATAAGGAAAAAAAAAGAGTTGTAAATAAGTGGAAGACTCTTACACGGTAGCGTCGTTGAGGAGAGGAGTTTAAACATAGGAGGGAGGTGTAAACGAATGGCTGTGCTTGGGTGTGATTTAGACCTATCTTGCATGGGCTAATTGGCCTGTTGCAGTGTCCCTTCATACTTATGTTCTCATTAATCAAATACATTAACCATTCTATAATTGTATTCCTACCTGCTTTTAGCGCCTCAGTCTTAATCTCGACTATCCCAGTTGCTTTACTCTCCTTCATCTTACTGCTTCACTCACTTCATTCATCCTGTTCACTGTTTCATTCACTTCTTTCATCCTGTTCACTGCTTCTTTCACTTCTTTCAACCTATTCACTGCTTCATTCACTTGTTTCATCCTATTCACTGCTTCATTCACTTCTTTCATTCTATTCAATCCTTCATTTACATCTTTCATCCTATTCACTGCTTCATTCAATTCTTTCATTCAGTTCACTCCTTCATTCACATCTTTCATCTTATTCACTGCTTCACTCACTTCTTTCATCTTATTTCTTCATTCACTTCTTTCTTCCTACTCACTGCTTCACTCCTTTCATCTTACTGCTTCATTCACTTCTTTCATTCTATTCACTGCTTCACTCAAATCTTTCATCCTATTCACTGCTTCACTCAAATCTTTCATCCTATTCACTGCTTCATTCACTTCTTTCATCTTACTCACTGCTTCATTCACATCTTTCATCCTACTCACTACTTTATTCACTTTTTTCATCCTACTCACTGCTTCATTCACTTCATTCTTCCTACTCACTGTTTCACTCACTTCTTTCATTTTACTGCTTCATTCATTTCTTTCATCCTCCTTACTGCTTCATTCACTTCTTTCATCTTAATTACTGTTTCACTAGCTTCTTTCATCCTCCTCACTGCTTCATTCACTTCTTTCATCCTAATTACTGTTTCACTCACTACTTTCATCCTAACTGCTTTATTCACTTTTTTCATCCTAATTACTGTTTCACTCACTATCATCCTACTCACTGCTTCACTCATTTCTCTCACCTCCGGTTCTTCCCTCCTAACAACGTCTATCCCTCCCTGTCTGATGCCTGAAATCACCGTAACCCATGTATTACACACTGGTTAGAAAAGAGCTTGTAAATACAGTGAAACGTTGTCATGTAAACACAAGGTTACCATACTGCTTCAAAGTGTCTCTTGTTTTATTCCAGCGCTTCGGTATTACACGCCTCTCAACCCAAAACATTACTAGACTGATCTTGAAAGATTTTATTATTCCCCCCCTTCCCTCCCTAGAGTAAACAGTAAACAGTCTGGTTCTCTCCATCAAGTTGCAACTGGGAGGAAGAAGAAGCCAGTCCATTCACAGTTACACACACACACGTCTATAGGCATGGCAGGTGTTTCAATTTCGGCATAATCAGTTTAGGAAACTTAACTATTTTCTGCTTCTGCATAATCTAATACTCGTTCCTATAAAGTAGGTGTTACGGGGCGTTTGTGTATTTGCTGCCCTAAATTTTTGGGTGTTAAGGTTAAAGAGTAAAGAGCAAAAAGGAATCATACCGTGACTAGAACAGTAAGAGGTATTATGGACCATTTACAGTCACATTGACTTTGTAAATGGTCCAAGTCGGACCGAAACGTCGTCGTAAGCTCGAAAGGTTAGAGAGTGTTTATGGAATGATGGCTAACAATCAGTACCAGCACGAGGAATAAAGACTGGTAGCCGAGGATCCTTTTAATACAAAGTTTCGCCGGGCGAAACGTTGTAATAAAAAGGATCCTCTTCTACCAGTGTCTCTGTTACTACTTGTCGACTTTTGCCATTCTCCATAATTATCTGCATGACCTGCTTGATAATTTTCTCACATGCTGAGACGACCTATTTTTAAGTTGAACTTAAAGCTTAACGTAGACTGGAGAATGTGCTGGTGTTACCTTACAAAGATAATTTCTCTCTTCCTCCACAATACTTGAAGAACTTTAGTGAAAGTGGTTTTTACAATCGTGAATACCGTTAAATGTTAGTAAAAATAATCTTTTTTTTTAAGAATGTGTTTTAATTTGTATGTTCTTTTTTTTAAATTTAACTTCTACATAAAGCAGATAAGAAAGACCATAGGGGGACAGACGAAGCAATGTAGATTTATTTTAATAACTGCCCGTGAGACCATTTGTTTTCAAAAGCACTCACAAAATATGGGTCATGTTGTGAACCCGGAACATGCCCAAGAATTGTTAACTGCAGTTCTTATTCAGAGTTCTTATGCTGAGCACAGCATTTTGAAATCCTTCCTTACTAGGCTATTAACCTAACCTATTTGATCCCTGGTGTGGACACATTTAAAAATAGTTTAATCGCTGACAAGTGGACACCCTCTCAACCTAAATGTTAAACCTATTTAAATCTTAATGCATCTGATATTTTACAAATAAAATATTTTTGAAACTGCTTCCATTAGATATCTGTTTCTGAGGTAGATTTATAATATCGTTCGCTGATATTAAAGCAGTCTTTAATCCAATCAGTTGAGGTTATCTTTCCCTTCCTCAGATAAAACCTGATTACCAAATTAACATTATAGACTGTGTCGTGAGGGACCCTTCACCATTCTCTCTAGCTAAATTAGAGTTGACTGATTTGTAGGTTTTGATTTGTAAGGAATTGTGAAAAATGTGATGTGATACGTGACTTGTGGGTTTTGCATTGCTCTTTCCCATGGAAATTTGTGATTGCTTTCTGGGTTTTGATTTGTCATAAATTTTTGAACTGCGTGCGAGTGATTCTGTTCTTTATAATGTCTCCATTCATTTATATGAAGGATCCTGTTTGTATAAGGAATGCTTCTTTATATGAGGGATACCTGTTTGTTGAAGAATACTTCTTTGTATGAAGGATTCCTGATTGCATGAGGGATGTTTGTATTAGGGATCCTGTTTGTATGTGGAATGCTTCTTTGTATGAGGGATTCCTGTTTGTATGAGGGACACTTGTTTGTATGAGGGATTCCTGTTTGTATGAGGGATTCCTGTTTGTCTGAGAAATTTTTGCTTTATGAGGGATTCTTGTTTGCATGAGGAATGCTTTTTTGTATGAAGGCTTCCTGTTTGTATGAAGGATGTTAGTTTGTATGAGGGATGTTTAAATGAGGATGTTTGTATGAGGGATGTTTGTTTCTATGAGGGATGTTTGTTTGTATGAGGGATGCTTGTATGAGAGATGTTTGTTTGTATGAGGGATGTTTGTTTGTATGAGGGATGTTTGTTTGTATGAGGGATGTTTGTTTGTATGAGGGATTCCTGTGTGAATGAGGGATTAATGTTTGCATGAGGGATTCCTGCTTGTATGAGGGATTTCTGTGTGTATGTGGGATTAATGTTTGTATGAGGGATTCTTGTTTGCATGAAGGATGCTTTTTTGTATGAGGGATTCTTGTTTGTATGAGGGATTCTTGTTGTATGAGGCATGCTTGTTTGTATGAGGGATACTTATTTGCAGGAGGGATATTTGTTTGCATGAAGGATACTTGTTTGTATGAAGTAAGCTTGTTTTGTATGAGGTATGCTATTTGTATGAGGGATACTTGTTTGAATGAGGTATGTTTTTTGTATGAGGGATACTTGTTTATATGAGGTATGCTTGTTTGTACGAGTGATGCTTACATGAGGTATACTTGTTTGTATGAAGTATGCTTTTTGTATAAGAGATACTTGTTTGCATCAGGGATACTTGTTTGTACCAGGGATCTTTGTTTGCATGAGGAGGGATACTTGTTTGTACGAGGTATGATTTTTGTATGAGGGATACCTGTTTGTATGAGGTATGCTTGTTTGTATGAAGGATTCCTGTTTGTATGAGGGATGCTTGCTTGTATGAGGGATACTTGTTTGTATGAGGGATTCTTGTTTGACGATTACTGGTTTGTATAAGGGATGCTTATTTATATAACGGATTCCTGTTTGTAAGAGGGATACTTCTTCGTATGAACGATATTTCTTTGTATGAGTGTTGCTTATTTGTATGAGGGATTCCTGTTTTATGAAGAGTTGGTTATTTGTATGAGGGATTCCTGTTTGTATGAGGGATTCCTATTTGTATGAAGGATACTTTTTTGTATGAGGGATACTTCTTTGTATGAGGGATGCTTCTTTGTATGTTGGATGCTCATTTGTGTAAGGGATTCCTGTTTGAATGAGGACACTTGTTTGTGTTATGGATGTTTGTTCGTATAACTTGCTTTTAGTATGTAGTATATTTGTTTGTATGAAGGCAGATTTTTTGAACGACGAATGCTTATGAGGAAAAAAAAATATATGAGGGATACTTTTTTGAATGAGGGATGATTTTTTTTTAATAGAGGATGATTTGGCATGAGATATTTTTTTTTTAAATGGCTCCTTTTGTGTAATTCCTTTTCGTCTTTGCAATACCTTTCATATTTCTAACTATTGATCTTCTCTTTTATAGAGCACTATCTGGCTTCTGCTGGTCTAGCTTATTTTCGCGAATAAATAAATAAATAAAAGATATATAGCCTGTTACAGTCACCTTGGACTGTTCAACTGGTGTCATCTATAGTCAAACATATGCTCTGAGGCCCCTAAGCACTTGTACACATACATGGGGAGAGGTTTCTTCAAGAATGCTGTATAGAAAATGCTAATTGGTGCTAAAAAAAAACAATCTTTGTGTCCGGAAGCTTTTCTTTCCTAGCCAGAAGAAAGTCTGTATGCAGAGTCAAGTATTCCTTCAGTATGGAGTCACGAAGATTTCCATTATCTTCGTTATTAGCTTCCATGAGATCCGTGATCTTTTTGCTTATATTTCCAGTGAGGTTACTAAATACCTTCAATTGTAGTACCTATTTATTGCGTTCGTCACCGTCTTCAGTCTTAGGTTTAGCTTTCTCAAGATGGGGGCTCTGGTGGCTTGGTGGCTAAAGCTCTCGCTTCACACGGCGAGGGCCTGGGTTCGATTCCCAGCCAGGGCAGAAACATTGGGCGTGTTTCTTTACACCTGTTGTCTATGTTCCCCATCAGTAAAATGGGTACCTGGGTGTTAGTCGACTGGTGTGAGTCGCATCCTAGGACACTGACCTAATCTGCCCGAAATGCTCAGCATAACAAGGGACTTTCTATATAGTAATATGTCATTCATGTCAGCTAGGCCTGTATACCATGTACATGTACTTGTAGTAAATAAAGATATTATTATTATTATTATTATTATTATTATTATTATTATTATTATTATTATTATGTTTACTCTGTTATCTTCCTCTACCTCGGGAAGCACCAAAGACGCGAAGTTGCCCTCCACTCGTTTCATTCCCAAAGACTAGCAGCTCTGTTATACTTTCGTGCTCTGAATGCTGCTACTGCTGTTGTTTCTGCAATTACGAATGCTGCTACTGATGTTGTTTTTATCGTACCTCCAAAAGACTCAGATAGTATTTGCTGGATCCATGGACATTCTGATGTTCAAGGAAATGAACTTGCAGGCTTCTCTGTATGTTCAAAAGTTTAGAACATTCCAGTCTCCTACAGGAGAAGTGTAACTTTTTTTTTACTTTCTCTATTACTGTTCGTGTTAGCAAATTATTCTTAAATACTGCTTTCTGGAAAACACATCAGAGCTGAGAAGTTGAAGCCGATCAGGAGAGACATTCTCCAGTTATCGCATGGATTCCATCAAGTTTTATAAAAAATATTAGTGCATTGAAAAATTTGCCAACACACACAAAATAAACTTAATGAATACTATCCTGGCCGTAAGATGCATCAGTGACTTTAATATACATGAACATCTCATGGAGAAGTTTTCAGGGTATCTGTAAAGACTGTCAGGTAGTGCTGATAGTCAAATTTGGATTTATTGTCCTGCCTATCAGCAAGCACAATGACTTCATCTTTTAACTCATCCATCCATCAATATATGTACATATATATATATATATATATATATATATATATATATATATATATATATATATATATATATATATATATATATATATATATATATATATTTATCAAGGAAAGTCATATTGATATCTCACTCATCTTTCCGCGGGTCTCGCCTTCAGTGCAGACTCTCTATAATATATATCATCTGAAAATGACTTATTGCATCAAGTGCTGTTTTCTTTTGCACTTTGAACTAGTCTTCACAAATCTATCATCTAACGTAAGCATTCCTCTTTGGTACTAAAAATAAAAAAGAATAGCCTAGTTTTGGTTGCTGTGCTATTGTAATGCCCATTATGGGCATTACAATTATGGGCAGAATAATGCCCATTATGGGCATTATTGTGTTTGCTGCAGCTCTGAAGAAAAATGAGGGTCGCAGTTCAGTTTTTTTTCTGCAGCCCAGGAAAATCTCATCTTTATTATTTTCATATTTTATTCAGCACTGAAGAAGACCTTGTGTAGTTGACCCTTCGTGATGTTATTTGTCGTAATGAAAGCCTCTTTATCCAAATAATCTTAACTTGCCTTCCTGTCTTTCCTCAGATCAAACCTAAATGACTCATACCTTCGCTAATTTAGCTTTTAGGCAATATGAAGCCTGGATATAGCTTCAATTAGTAAATTTAGCTTCTTGAAAGGAAAAATAAAACTCCAAATACTTTTAAGCATTTTTTACGTATCCCTTAAATTTCATCACTGGTTGATCGTGTTCAGTGAGTGTTGGTGCCATTTTTGCCACATTTAACCTCGAAATGGTGTAGTAATATTTTAAATTATTGTATTATTTTGCCATGATGTTGGTAAGTGGCTCTTGATCCAATGTAATAGATTTATCCTCACCTTCCTTGGATGAAATATGAGCGCCTCATATTCCACAGGCACTACAGGATCTCTATTTAGCGCTTTCTCATGATTAAAATAAAAGGCTTTAAATGGCATATATAATTAATGAGCGATTCAACTAATAAAATGGATGAAACGTTTCTGAGGTTTAGGTTACGTAGGTGCAACTTTTGTTAGAGTCTGAGCAGTAACTGGAGGCTTTTAGTGCTGATGTGTCTTCCTCAAAGAAACCTTCGCCTTGATTTTAGGTTGAGAAAGTTTTAATGGGCCAATTGTTTGAATCAAATTGGTTTATGGAAAATAAGGAGAATGTTTCTTCTAATCAGAAATAAGTCACATTATGTGACTTTATTTGGTTATCCTGCGCTAAATCTATATGATGCATTTTTATGTGCACATAACATCTGTGCCTTCAACTCTCAAGACCGCTGTAAAAAAAAAATTATGTACCCAAAGTGTAAATAAAAAAATATGGTACTTAATTACTGACAGTTTATGCATGATTATTTAATTTGTAAATGCTAGTCAGTCTTGTATAGAGTAAAATTTGAATTGATTTTGGCCTGTGTATGTCCTAGTTTTCTTTTTTTCATGGAAAGCAACGGCTAAATTGAAATATTTATTTTCATGCGATAAATTCAGATTGTCTCATCCGATTAGCTTCACACTTCACCAATTATTTTGGATACTGGACTCTGAGATAACAAAAGTATTCCTTTTCAGTTTGGCTTCAGTGATGGTGTTTGTTAATGGAAAGTTTGATTTAGTTTTGGGCTTATATGAAATTTTTATAAAAGAAATTACGTGTTTGAGTCCATGTGATTCCGCTTCAAATCTTCAGTGGAGATATTTGACTAAATTAGAAACTTATGCTGCACTCTGCTTTATTTTCGTCACGTTCATTGACGTACAGGGAGGTGGGGTTCTCTGACATGGGGATATCATTCTATGATCGTGCAGCGACCAGTATACAGTCAATCTAATTTTCAGATGTGGTGTTCTCATGGAGAAGGTGTCGCTGCATCCTTAGGAATCTCAACTATCTTGTGGATCGTCGGGTGGCAGTCCTCTGAATCACCTAAAAAAGAACCTGTAACATCAGGTGGTGATCCAGTGGACCATCTGATGGTGATGCAGTACTGGATGCTGCCTGCATCTCCAGGATATAAAAGTCAAAGTTATTAGCTGAATGGCAACGGCCCCATATTTACATAGTCATCTAAACAACTGACTGAGCGAGATGAAGCAGGAAATGAAAATAAAGGTCATCATTTACTTGAAGAAGCTCATGACTAACATAACCACAGAAAATAGACCAAGGTTCCGCTACGGGTGACACAATCATTATTTTAGTGTTTGCTAACTTTTATTGCTCTGGAGAGAATCAATTAACGCTGGGTGTTTAATTACAACTGATACTTGATACAGTCTTTAGTTCTTATTAAAAAAACTGTCAGTTCTTAAATTATTTACTAGATTTCAAATGGTGTAAAAACCCAGGTGCAATAGATTTTACTTTTAGCACGAAGTCTATACGTCAAATAAGCCTCCATAGTATAGATAACTGATCATATGGCCAACTCTTTAGTTCATGTAACTAAGAATTCACAAAAACTTGACTGAAACAAATATATAAAAAGTACGACCATTACCCACTGACAACAGCTATGAAGAAACAAATTTTAGTTTTAGATTAGGGGGAGGTGTGGAATTACCAAAACTATTATCCAGAGGGCTGAGGAGGGGTTATTGAAATGGTTTGGACATGTAGAGAGGATGGATCAAAATAGAATGACTTCCAGAGTGTATAAATCTGTAGTGGAGGGAAGGCGGGGTAGGGGTCGGCCTAGAAAAGGTTGGAGGGAGGGGGTAAAGGAGGTTTTGTGTGCGAGGGGCTTGGACTTCCAGCAAGCGTGTGTGAGGGTGTTAGGAGCGAATTGAGACAAATGGTTTTTAGGACTTTACGTGCTGTTGGAGTGTAAGCAAGGTAACATTTATGAAGGGTTTCAGGGAACACGGCAGGCCGGACTTGATTCCTGGAGATGAGAAGTACAGTGCCGGCACTCTGAGGAGGGGTGTTAATGTTGCAGTTTTGTAGCTATAGTGTAAGCACGCCTCTGGCAAGACAGTGATGGAGTGAGTGATGATGAAAGTTTTTCTTTGTCGGGCCACCCTGCCTTGGTGGGAAACGGCCGATGTGTTAATAAAAAATAAAATAATTTTGTGTCATATGCTTCAGCTAGATGTATGGCACAGATACATATCATGTAAATAATGGGTTTAAATAATATATTAAATGATGTAAATATATATTTCTGAACAAACAACAGAGAACACAACAAATTTCATACTTAAAACAATACAATTTAAATTTCGGTTAGTGGATGTTTAGGGCGCACCATATAGGCTTGATGGAGCAATTACTGACAAACCACCTCCCCCAACTTTGATACCTCCGCTACCAAAGCCGCCACCAAACCCACCACCTAAACCTCCACCTAAACCACCTCCTAAGCTAACGCCAAGACCGCCATCAAAACCTCCACCCAAGTCACTGAGCAAACCTCCACCAAAGCCACCGCCCAAACCACCTCCAAGACCACCACCAAAACCACCGCCAACGACTTGGCCACCACTATGAGCGGCAGAGCTCAGGGCAGACTGGAGGTCCTCTCCCGTGGGCAAAGTCGGGTTGTCCCCATCGGCATAGTTGACGAAGTATACTTGAGGAGTTTGTTGCTCAGGAGCTGGAACGTGGATGATCTTCTGGTCTATTTCAGGCCGCTTGTTGAGAACGTATACAACATTCTTCTGTTGTGGAGGTGGCACGATAATTGGTTCCACGCCCAGTCCGGTTTCTGGGGTGCGTATGAATATAATATTATGTTCAACCTTTGGTGGAGGAATGTATGGTTTTGGTCCTACGAGTGGAGCCACAGGTGGAGCTTTGTACACAAACAGATTCCGAGTGACCAGAGGAGTTACACAGCTTCCGTCAACATGAAGGATCTGTCCTCCACTGCAGCCGCCGCCACCGTAGCCACCGCCACCGATGAACCCGCCTCCAATTGACCCACCACCTGAGATGAGCAAGTCATCTCCAAACCCACCATCGCCAGCAACGAACGCTGGACCAGCGGGGATGGGCAGGCTGTAGCCTAAAGAACTAGCGTGTGCGGCAGCCACCAGCACGGATGCAAGGATCTGACAACAAAAATGATGTGTTAATCAATTTAATATTTGTTTTTAGCTTAACAAGATATACATTTCAGTAGGATAAGTACACACGTCAAGGAAAATACTCGTCATAATATATACTGTATACACACAAATAACCCTCACAGAGGAGAGAGGAGCTTACGATGACGTTTCGGTCCGACTTGAACCATTTACAAAGGCACACTGCATGAATTTGTTCTATATTATATAAAGAATGGGTTTTTAATATAAAAGAACCTATGAAAAATGAAAAATTAGGAAAATTCCTAGCGAATCAGTTTATTAAAAAAAAAATACTTAGTGGTAACTGTTAATTGACACTATTTGACTTTCATGATTGTTGTTTCCATAAGTACCATATACATGTTTGAAGTGTACATTATACTGAGCTTTGATAAGCTATAAGTACGTTTTAAAGTCAAAGTATATATATATATATATATATATATATATATATATATATATATATATATATATATATATATATATATATATATATATGTAAGTATATAGTGCAGAACTGGCCTACAAACAGTCAAGCTGGGATGGCCTCATCACTGAAAAGATGCTTGCCAACATGCTTAGGGCTGTAACATCAGACAGGGAGACTGCCCGTCTCCTAGTTGTGAGTGTACATCACTCTGGGGACTTCCTCCAAACAGTTCCCATTTCGACAATGGGAACATGCCTCGACCCTATGACCCTCCGCATTGCAGTGGCTCTGCGCCTTGTTGCCCCAATTCACACGGAATATACGTGTATTTGCAGCGATGTGCAAGCCGACCAATAAGGTCTACATGGTCTAAACTGTTCCAAAACCAAGGGCTGGAACTCAAGACACAATGAAGGCAAGGACATCATAAAGAGAAGCCTTGCTTCAGCTGGATGCCCAGCAGAGAGAGAGCCCCGATCACTAGCAGCCAACAATGCCCACAACCCAGCAAACCGCCCCGACAGGATCACCATCTATCCTTGGAAGAATGGCAAGCTCTTAGCATGGGACTATACCTGTGTGTCGACGCTGGCTCACACCTACATCCATCACAGTGTCGGGCGACAGGGAGGAGCTGCTGATCACAGGGAGGAGTACAAGATCGGCAAGTACAGGGACATAAGCGAACAGTATCAATTTGTCCCAGTGGGATCAGAGACCTTCGGAGCATAGGGAAAAAATGTAAAACTTTTCCTTAAAGAACTGGGTTCCAGACTCATCGACACCACGAGGGACCCAAGGGCAGACACTTTCATGTTCCAGCGCCTCATCGTGGTCATCCAGAGGTGAAATGCATGCTGCATACTGGGCTCGCGTCCGGCTTCGGAGGAGCAGGAGGAGATTCATAATCTTTGATATATTGTACCATTGTATTCATGTTCATGTTTGTGTTTTCTGTCAATGTATTCTGTCTATTAATAAAGCACTCATATAATATATATAGGGGGTGGTAGGAGAAGAAAATATTCAAACAGCTCCGGGGAGAACCTCGAGTTTTCACTGAGGTACGTTTATTGTCTTCTCTGAGGATGAGGGTCCCCAGTAAAGTTCTAGAGGTGGTACCTCCCTATATATATATATATATATATATATATATATATATATATATATATATGTGTGTGTGTGTGTGTGTGTGTGTGTGTGTGTGTGTGTTTGTGTACTCACCTAGTTGTGGTTGCAGGGGTTGAGTCATTGCTCCTGGCCCCTCCTCTTCATTGGCCACTACTGGGTCACTCTCCCTGCGCCATGAGCTTTATCATACCTCTTCTTAAAGCTATGTATGGAACCTGCCTCCACTACATCGCTTCCCAACTATTCCACTTCCCGACCACTCTGAGACTGAAAAAATACTTCCTAACATCCCTGTAATTCATCTGAGTCTTCAACTTCCAACTTTGTCCCCTTGTTGCTGTGTCCCATCTCTGGAACATTCTGTCTCTGTCCACCTTGTCAATTCCTCTCAGTATCTTATATGTCGTTATCATGTCCCCCCTATCTCTCCTGTCCTCCAGTGTCGTCAGGTCGATTTCCCTTAACCTGGTATACTCACCCCAAGATCTTTTTCCTTGAGTGAGGTTTGTAGTCTCTGGCCCCTCTAGACTGTACTCCGTCTGCGGTCTTCTTTGCCCTTCCCCAATCTTCATGACTTTGCACTTGGTGGGGTTGAACTCATGTGTGTGTGTGTGTTTGTGTGTGTGTGTGTGTTTGTGTGTGTGTATGTGTGTTGTGTGTGTGTGCGTGTGTGTGCGTGTGAATGTGTGTGTGTGTATGTGTGAGTGTGCGTGTGTGTGTGTGCATGTGTGTGTGTGTGTGTGTACTCACCTACTCACCTATTTGTGGTTGCTGGAGTCGAGACATAGCTCCTGGCCCCCTTCTTCACTGATCGCCACTAGGTCCTCTCTCTCCCTGCTCATTGAGCTTTATCATACCTCGTTTTAAAACTATGTATGGTTCCTGGCTTCACTACGTACTTGCCAGACTATTCCACTTCCTGACAACTCTATGACTGAAGAAATACTTCCTAACATCTCTTTGACTCATCTGATTTTTCAACTTCCAATTGTGACCCTTTGTTTCTGTGTCCCCTCTCTGGAACATCCTGTCTCTGTCCACCTTATCTATTCCACGCAGTGTTTTGTAAGTCATTATCATGTCTCCCTTAACCCTCCTATCCTCCAGTGTCGTCAGGCCGATTTCCCTTAACCTTTCTTAGTAGGACATTCGCCTTAGCTCTGGGATTAGTCTTGTTTGCAAACCTTTACACTTTCTCTAATTTCTTGACGTGCTTGTGTGTTTGTGTGTGTGTGTATGTGTGTGTGTGTGTGTGTACTCACCTAGTTGTAATCACCTAGTTGTGGCTGCAGGGGTCGATTCAAAGCTCCAGGCCCCGCCTCTTCACTGATCGCTACTTGGTCACTCTTCCTGCGCCATGAGCTTTATCATACCTCCTCTTAAAGCTATGTATGGATCCTGCCTGCACTGCGTCACTTCCCAGAATATTCCACACACACATACACACTATGTGTGTACTCACCTATTTGTACTCACCTATTTGTGGTTGCAGGGGTCGAGTCATTGCTCCTGGCCCCGCCTCTTCACTGATTGCTACTAGGTCCTCTCTACCCCTGCTCCAGGAGCTTTATCATACCTCGTCTTAAAACTATGTATGGTTCTTGCCTCCACTTCATCACTTGCCAGACTGTTCTACTTCTTGACAACTCTATGACTAAAGAAATACTTCTTAACATATCTTTGACTCATCTGAATCTTCAACTTCCAATTGTGATCTCTTGTTTCTGTGTCCCATCTCTGGAACATCCTGTCTCAGTCCACCTTATCTATGTGTTTATGTGTGTGTGCATGTACTCACCTAGTTGTACTCAACTAGTTGTGGTTGCAGGGGTCGATTCACAGCTCCTGGCCCCGCCTCTTCACTGGCCGCTACTGGGTCACTCTCCCTGGGCCATGAGCTTTATCATACCTCTGCTTAAAGCTATGTATGGAGCCTGCCTCCACTACATCGCTTCCTTAACTATTCCACTTCCCGACCACTCTGTGACTGAAGAAATACTTCCTAACATCTCTGTGATTCATCTGAGTCTTCAACTTCCAACTGTGTCCCCTTGTTGCTGTGTCCCATCTCTGGAACATTCTGTCTCTGTCCACTTTGTCAATTCCTCTCAGTATCTTATATGTTGTTATCATGACCCCCCTATATTTCCTGTCCTCCAGTGTCGTCAGGTCGATTTCCCTTAACCTCTCCTCGTAGGACATACCCTTTAGCTCCGGGACTAGTCTTGTTGCAAACCTTTGCACTTTCTCGAGCTTCTTCACGTGCTTGGCTAGTTGTGGGATCCAAACTGGTGCTGCATACTCCAGTATGGGCCTAACGTACACAGTATACAGGGTCCTGAACGATTCTTTATTAAGATGTCGGAATGCTGTTCTTAGGTTCGCTAGGCGCCCATATGCTGCAGCAGTTATTTGGTTGATGTGCGCCTCAGGAGATGTGCCTGGTGTTATACTCACCCCAAGATCTTTTTCCTTGATTGAGGTTTGCAGTCTCTGGCCCCCTAGACTGTACTCCGTCTGCGGTCTTCTTTGCCCTTCCCCAATCTTCATGACTGCACTTGGTGGGGTTAAACTCTAGGAGCCAATTGCTGGACCAGGCTTGCAGCCTGTCCAGATCCCTTTGTAGTCCTGCCTAGTCCTCATCCGACTGAATTCTCCTCATTAACTTCACATCGTCTGCAACAGGGACACTTCTGAGTCTATCCCTTCCGTCAAGTCCTTCACATATACCAGAAACATCACAGGTCCCAGGACTGACCCCTGTGGAACCCCGCTCGTCACAGGCCCCCACTCTGACACCTCATTACGAACCATGACTCGTTGTTGCCTCCCTGTCAGATGTTCTCTGATCCATTGCAGTGCTTTCCCTGTTATACCGTCTGGTTCTCCAGCTTTTGCACTAATCTCTTGAGTGGAACTATGTCAAAAGCTTTCTTACAGTCCATGAAAACGCAGTCTACCCACCTCCCTCTCTTTCTTGTCTTACTGCCGTGACCTTGTCGTAGAACTCCAGTAGGTTTTTGGCAAAAGATTTCCCTTCCCTGAAACCGTGCTGGTTGTCGTGAATAAGATGTTCCACCACTCTTCTCCTGATAATCCTCTTTATGACTTTGCATACTATACATGTCAATGACACCGGTCAGTAGTTTAACGCTGCTTGCCTGTCTCTTTTCTTAAAAACTGGGACTACGTTTGCTGTTTTCCACACCTCAGGTAGTCGCCCTGTTTTGATAGAAGTGTTGAAGATTGTTGTTAGGGTTCACAGAGTGCCTCTGCTTCCTCTCTCAGGACCCATTGAGAGATATTGTCTGGCCCCATCGCCTTTGAGTTCACATAACAGCCTCTTCACCTCCTCCTTGGTTATATGTACTGTGTCTAGCACTTGACGGTGTACCCCACCACTCCGACTTTCTGTTTTTTTTTCTGTCTCCACTGTAAATACTTCTTTAAATCTCCTATTGAGCTCTTCACACACTTCTCGATCGTTTCTTGTGATCTTCCCTCCTTCCTTCCTCAGCTTGATTACCTGGTCTTTAACTGTTGTTTTCCTCCAGATGTGGCTGTACAACAGCTTCAAGTCTGACTTGGCTTTCGCTGCTATGTCATTTTCGTATTGCCGCTGGGCCTCCCTCCTTATCTGTGCATATGAATTTCTGCCTCTTCGAATATTCTCCTTATTTTCCATGGTCCTTTGCCTTCTATACTTCTTCCACTCTTAGTTTTGGCCTCTCTACACATTTGGGTGAACCAAGGGCTTGTCTTGGCCTTCTCATTGTTTCTGTTACTTTTGGGTACGAACCTCTCCTCCGCTTCCTTGCATATTGTTGTTACATAATTCATCATGTCATTTACGGATTTTTCTGCCAATTCTCTTTCCCAGTGAACCTCATGCAGGAAGTTCCTCGTGCCTTTGAAGTCACTTGTTTTGTAGTTTCACTTTGTTCGTCCTGCCCTATCTGCTTCCCTTGTAATGCTACTATGCATTCAAAGCTCAGAACCATATGATCACTAGCTCCTAGGGGCATTTCGTATGTGATGTCTTCAATGTCTAAGCTGCTCAAGGTGAATACAAGATCCAGTCTTGCTGGATCATCCTTTCCTCTCTCTGGTAGTGTCCATAACGTGTTGATGCATGAGATTTTTCAGTACTAACTCTAACATTTTAGCCCTCCACGTTTCTGGGCCTCTGTGTGGCTCTAGGTTTTCCCAGTCAGTTTCTTTGTGATTGAAGTCACCCACAACCAGCAGCTTTGCCCTGCCCATGTGAGCCCTTCTTGCCACTTTAGCCAGTGTGTCGACCATGTCTCTGTTACTCTCATCATATTTTTGTCTTGGCCTCCTGCTGTTCGGTGGTGGGTTATACATCACTGCAATCATCACAGTGGGACCTCTATTCTGAAGTGTTCCTATTATGTAGTCCCTTCCTTCTCCTCTGTCTCCCCTTTCCAATTCCTCAAAATTCCATTGGTTTTTGATGAGTAGTGCAACTCCTCCACCCCCTATTCCCTCTGTCTTTCCTCAGCATCTGATAACCTCATAATCGAGCTTATGAGGTTATCAACCTCATAAGCTCAGTTTCCGTGAGAGCTAAGGTGTCTGGTGATGCCTCTGTAATTCTTTCATGCCACTCCTCCCACTTATTCATTATTTTATCAACGTTGGTGTACCAAACTTTCAGTTTGCTCTCCAGCACTGTATTTTGGGGGTTTGTGGGGCTGGGAGAGTGGGAGACCTGGCTGGGTGCTGTGGAGTTCTACCGCGTTGGGGAAGGTGTGGGCTGTGAGTGTGGAATATAGTGTATTTTATGGTACTATGTTTGGTTGCAGGGTTCTGTGGGTGTTTGAGCTTGTTCCTCTCTACTCTGGTTGTCCCCTACTAACTCTTGCCTTGTCTCTTCTGCCCCTTTCGTCTCTGTGTCCTCTCTCTCAGCTTCTGTCGTTCCATTCTCGTTTTGTCGCAATCTTGGAACACTGTCTGGTATGTTGATATTTCTTTTAGCCTTGGCTTTCCCTGCAGGATCCTGTTCTGCACCATTTCTGTCTTGAAAATCATCTTGACTGGTCGATTTCTCCTCCTCGTGTACTCCCCTTATTCTGTAGAAATTTATCAGCTCAGTCATATCTTCCTCTTCTGTTTGATGATATTTTCAATCTCATTTTTTTTCTCTGCCGTCTTTCATTGTATGTTCTCCCTCCACTCTCCTGAAGCCCATGTATAAAGACTGACCTCCCCTCTCCTCTTCCCATTGCATTTTCCTCCGTAGCTCAGAGTCCCGTTATACATGACCATTGCCTCCTTACTATCCCTGTATCTCCCTGAGACCCTCTGCAGGGGCCTCTCACTTTCTCCACCTGCACTCCCTGCAACTAACTGCTGTCCCTGTGCCCAGCAGCATGCCCCTTTCGTTCCTCGACATTTGCTGGTCTGATATGGTTTCAACGTAAGTCTTGTCTCCTTCGTTTCCTTTAGTCTCCTCTCTTGCTGTTGGTGCACCTGCTCAAGATTCTAAGTTCTTTCTGGTCGTTGGCCCTGTATGTTGCTTCAACATTTCTACTTTAGCTTCTAGAGTCTACATTCTAACTTCTGTAGCTTCAGCTCTCTCCTCCACAACTTCTTCTCTGCTTCCATCCTCTTCTTCATTCTCGCTGTAAGCTCACCTAGCTTGGTTTCCCACTCTTGTTCCATCCTTTGACAAAGTTCCTCCATCCACTCTTCCTTTCCAGGCCCGTTTTCCTCCGTGCCCCTGGACCTATGATTTCCCCTCCGGAGTCTCATGTTGATGTTGTATCTAGTTTTCGTAGTGTGTTGGTGTGTTGTGTGCGTTTCTTGTCTATGTGTGTATGTATGTGTATGTGTGTATTTGTGTGTATGTGTGTGTATGCATGTGTGTGTATGTGAGCATTTGTGTGTGTATGTGTGTAAGTATGTGTGTGTTAGTGTATATGTGTGTGTACTCACCTATTTGTGGTTGCAGGGGTCGAGACTCAGCTCCTGGCCCCTGGCGTGTGTGTGTATGGGCATGTGTGTTTGAGTGTACTCACCTAATTGTGGTTGCAGGGGTCGAGACTCTGTGTGTGTGTGTGTGTGTGTGTTTTTGTATGTGTGCATATGTGTGTGTGTGTGTGGGTGTTTGCATGTGTGTGTGTATGTATGTATCTATGCGTGTATGCATGTATGAATATGTGTAGACTAATAGGCCTCTGTGAACATATTAAACGAGACTGGAAGTTCTTTGGGATTTGACTTGCTCTTGTTGTGTACTTTTGTTGTGAGCAAGTTCAGATTTATTATTTGATTCAGTTAAGAGTTTAACAGTAATTGAGTTCAGTCCGTGGGAAATACATTTCTTGTCCTTAGAGAGATGTTTGTATGTGATGTTGAGGCTGATTCACTAGGTCTTCTTGACTACACTCATCTGAAACACATGGCGTCAAGTGATATTGAATATGTTTTCAATGAAGACACAGTGACCCTCCGAGCTGATACAAACCAAGTCATCCGGTGGACCACTGACAACAAATTTCAGTTATTATGTCATGGAAGAATGAAGGAAATGAAAACAAGATCAGAGTACAAGACAAACTCAAACCACTCGGTAGAAAGTAAGTCAAATGTGAGTGACATGAGTGTGATAATGTCAGAAGATCTCACATTCAAGAGGCACAACAATGTTATTGTTGCAGCAGAAACATAGGTTGGAAAACTAGAACCTTCAAAACAAGGGATGCCAAGCCAATTACGACTCTCTACAGGTCACTCGTTCTCTCTCTAGGCTGGAGTGTTGCTGTCTTCTAACGTCCCCCTTCAAAGCAGGCGAAATTGCTGAGCTGGAAAATGTACAGAGACCCTTCATAGAGCATATAAACATAACCAAACACCTAAATTACCTGGAATGCTTGAAGTCCCTAGAACTGCACTCTTCAGAACGCAGGCGAGAAAGATACATCATAATCTACACCTGGAAGATCTGGAGGGATTAGTACCAAACCTGCATACCGAGCACAAGAGGCTTGTTAGACTGTGCAAGATACCTCCAATGAAAAGAAATTGAGCATTCAGAGAGAACTCAATAAGTGTTAAGGGATCGCGACTCTTCAACACCTTCCCTTTTTGCATCGGGGGATCACCACCAAACCCGTAGCTGTCTTCAAGAGGAAACTCTACAAATTCCTCAAATCAGTTCCTGATCAACTGGTTTGTGGTGCATACGTTGGACTGCGGGCGACGGGGACTAGCAGCTTGATCCATCAGGCTAGCAACCAGGAGCACAGGTCTGGGACCGGACCTCTGAAAGCAACTCTCGGTAAACTCCAGGTTCCCCGCATTGGTAGGAAACTTGAGGCATTTGGTATATGCGCTCAATTTTTTCACAGGTCGGCTCTATTCTACCATGGCGTGGGAACCCAAAGAAGATAACATATTCAGCCTCAATTACACTGAGGGTATTTTTCCAGATGAGCGGAGTCAACAAGATCGAATGATCAATCAAACCATTACATTCCCACTCGACTTTCAAAGTGAAAGCAAGTTTTAGATAAACGTCGATACGGTTTATATACATTACATGGATAAGTTTGTCTATTCGTATACATATTTCTTAATTTACTGATTAGAGTATCTTGATTTTAGAGACTAGGTAGACTGAAGCCACGATGACCTTCGTGTAGTTGATAGATCCTAAACATTAACTAAGCAATAGATATTTTGCCTGTTTGTAAACTATAAATACTCAAAAATCTAATTAAAATGATAAGTTTATTTATGAGCTGCTACTGAACAAAACAATAACATTCAAAATTTTTGCCATTGTCACTGTTAGGTAAGTGACGGCTATTAGATAATCACTTCGACAGTGTTCGAGCACAGTAAAACACATATGTTGAGAGTCATGGAACACTTATCACTGAGGTGGGGTGCAGAGTTGGCTGCCACCAGCACGACTCACCAGGAGCTTCATGGTGGAGTGTGATGTCGACCCAAGTCGTCCGCTGTCTTATATACCTGCCTCTCACTCTTGCCTGGTTGCCTTCCTTCATAACACACCCTCCAGCCTCGTCAATACTTGGCCCCTCGGGGGAGGGGGGTCTTATACTGGTGAGGGGGGGCTCTTGATCCTGGGAAGTAGACATATCCTTCACCTACTGCCTCCCATTAACCATGCTCTGTTACCCCTAGGGGTTTATACGAATACTAATACTGCTACCAATATTACTACTGCTATTACTACTACTACTACTACTACAAATAATAATAAGAATAATTATAATGAAAATATGGTTATTTATTGATTTGTTTATCTTTCCTTGTCTTATATTAATATATTATTATTATTATTATTATTATTATTATTATTATTATTATTATTATTATTATTATTATTATTATTATTATTATTATTATTCCTCGTGTTCAGCTAAATTTGTAGAAAAACTCCCAGAATAAAAGGTTCAAAAACTTTGAATAACTTGTAAGTTGAATTTTGAAAAAGTAGAATCCCTCATGAATTCAAATAAAACCTTGAAAATGATGTGCCTAATGTATTTTCCTGAACCAATCTTTAATGTAACTTTTGATTTTTTTTATTATACACTCACGTCCTAATTATATATATATTACATCATCTTCCCTTCTATAAGTTTAATTATGCCTCTAATCGCTATAACATCATCCTTTTTTTTTGTATATTTGATTCTCTAAGAATTTTGTTCCAGTTCAATACTGAGATTCAATTTATTGTCATACAATATGTGCTCAATTTTCACTGACATTTATATTACAATGTAGCATAATGTTTTATTTAGTGTGTCCAGTAGTTTTATGCAACGTCTGATATATATTTTTGATAAATTAGATTTTATACTAACTGCCCGAAATGTTATATATAACTTTAGGCTACTTTATGGGTGATTTCAAGTTCCATTCTCGGCTACCATTTATATGTACTTTTAGTCTGTTCTTCATTTTAGTAACTTAATTGTTACTTTTCCTATCTCATAACACATTTTATCTTAGCATTCAGAGTTTTTTTTTTATGTTCGTACAAATAATTCTTGCCAACTTCATTTAACAAATTAATGTTATTTTGCAGAGCATTCTGAATATGTCTACTGTTGCTAGTTTATGTCTCGCAATATACTTTCATAGTTCCTTTACCTATGGCTAGTGTTATTTTTTTTTTTAAATAAGTAATAGAGTCGAAGGTTCTTCCCAGAAATTATTACAAGGATAATAAAATAAACAGGAGTCACTAATGTTAGAGAAAATATGGCTCCTCAATGATTTTTAGTTCTTAAATTGATAATTCAGCTACGATAGTTCATAATGTACTTAGGATTTTGTTTTATTTTCCAATGATTTACAGCGATAAAAAAATTTTTGAGTCAAGAAAAATGTCCTTTAAATTTTTAACTTACTTTCATCCGAAAGTTAAAACCAGTATTATTTCTAAGTCAAAGAATATGATTAAGAAATGTTATATATATATATATATATATATATATATATATATATATATATATATATATATATATATATATATATATATATATATATATTATATATTAACACATCATCCGTCTCCCACCAAGGCGGGGTGGCATGAAAAAGAAAAACTTTTATCATTCACTCCATCACTGTCTTGCCAGAGGCACGCTTACACTACAGTTATAAAACTGCAACATTAACACCCCTCCTTCAGACTGTAGACACTCTACTTCCCATCTCCAGGACTCAAGTCTGGCCTGCCGGTTGCCCTGAATCCGTTCGTAAATGTTACCTTGATCACACTCCAACAGCACGTCAAGTCCTTAAAAACCATTTGTCTCCATTCGCGCATGGTTGCGAAAACACATAACGCTCTACCCCGATCAATACCACCCGTTCGTGGTTACAATAATATAAAATACTGCTAGTTGGGCTAGTACACCAAACAGGGAGGAGAATGAAATTAGCTTAGAGGCACCCACACCACCGTATGTCCTCAGATGACGGTAAAGCACCTAGCTTGGTTGGGTGCATCATTCTTGTAGGATTGCGTGGTCCTGTGGGTTAGAGAGTCATGTGTTTTCGCTCACCATGAGGCTGGCCAGAGCAGCATGGGTTCGAATTCTTGGCTATTCGCAGTGTTGTTATTGATCACTACCACTCGTTCGTGGTTACAATAATATAAAATATTGCTCGTGGAGGCTAGTACAACAAACGGGGAGTAGAATGAAATTAGCTCAGAGGCACCCACACCACCGTATGTCCTCGGGTCAAGATAAAACACCTAGTTCTGCTGGGTGCTTGGTTCTTGTAGGATTGCGTGTCCTGTGGGTTAGAGTGTCATGTGGGATTTTCGATCACCATGAGACGGGTCAAAACGAGATGGGTTCGAATCCTCGGCTAGTCGCAGTGTTGTTATTGAATAGTATGGGCCAACAGGCCTGCTGCAGTGTTACTCCTTTCTTATATATATTAGTGAAATAAACATCTTTCGGTGATATATACTAGAGATACCTATCGGCTAGTTCATTGTGAACCTCATATCCATCCTGTGGACGGCACCGAAAGAGCATTTGGATACACATAAGGCTTAGAAATTAAGCCCCTAAAAGATTAATATATACACAAAAGGGCTGGAAACTAGGCCCCAAAAATGTTAACAAGAGTTCAACTGGACTTGTACATACATTTGTCATATCTGTTGCTGCAAGCACATTTAGGATATTACCTTAATATAGATTGTATTTTATTTTTATTAGTTATTGCATTGTTTTATTCTATATTCATCGATAAGTAGCCAGTGAAGCACATAGTGTTCAATAAAGTAACCATAAGGGTGACCACCTACTTTGCATTTAGTTTGCTCATCATCTGTGCCTGCCAAACTGCCAAGAGTACTTGTAACCAAGCTTAAGCCTGGCTGTTGCAACATCGCTCAGTCAGTTCATATTGCAAGTTGCTCCGTAGATATGCATACTACCAACATGTTACCATAGTGAGTGATAAATTACTCACGCTTCTAAATGCATTCTTATGACCTTCACTTTAATTGCTAATATGTTCTTTGAAATATCTTTTTCTTCCGGTGTCAAGCCATATGTATGACATACAGTAGATCCACGACAGATATTATGGGTATAAATGATACATTGAATAACGTAAATATATATTTTATGAACAAGCCATACAGAACACAACAGATTCCATACTCAAAACTTAACCAGTACAGTTCATTTTTAACAAATATGCATAATAAAGTATTCAAATACGATGGTGGTACAGTTGGAGGGTGTCTATGGCGCTCCGTAGAGGCTTGATGGAGTGCTCACTGACACACCTCCTCCTCCTCCGACTTTGATACCTCCACTACCAAAGCCACCACCAAAGCCACTACCAAAACCTCCACCCAAACCTCCGCCCAAACCACCACCAAGATCACCGCCAAAATCACCTCCCAAACCACCACCAAAACCACCGCCAACGACCTGGCCACCACCATGAGCGGCAGAACTCAGGGCAGACTGGAGATCCTCTCCTGTAGGCAAAGTCGGGTTGTCCCCATCGGCATAGTTAACGAAGTACACTTCAGGAGTTTGTTGCTCAGGAGCTGGAACGTGGACGACCTTCTGGTCTACTTCAGGCCGCTTGTTGAGGACGTATACAACGTTCTTCTGTTGTGGTGGTGGTACAATAATTGGTTCCACTCCCAGACCGCTTTCTGGAGTGCGGATGAATATAATATTGTGTTCAACCTTTGGTGGAGGAATGTAAGGTTTTGGACCTACGAGTGGAGCCACAGGTGGAGCTTTGTATACAAACAAATTGCGAGTGACCAGAGGAGTTACACAGCTTCCGTCAACGTGAAGGATTTGTCCTCCACTGCAGCCGCCACCGTAGCCACCGCCGACTCCACCTACGAACCCACCGCCAGCTCCACCGACGAACCCGCCGCCAGCCCCACCGACGAATCCGCCGTCATCTCCACCGACGAACCCGCCGCCAATTGACCCACCACCTGAGAGGAGCGAATCATCTCCAAAACCACCACCACCAGCGGCGAACGCTGGACCAGATGGGGTAGGAAGGCTGTAGCCTAGAGAACCAGCGTGGGCGGCAGTCACCAACACGGAGAACAGGATCTGAAGGCATTAATAACGTGTTAATCAGTTTAATATTTGCTTTTATCTTGACAAATTATGCAACCCCATATAGGCTAAGAAGAGACAAGTTCCTGAATGAGCCTTGAGCTAAATAAAATATTCGGTAATTTGGTATATCATTATAAGAAAATACCTTAGTGTTATGTACTATTCTGGCGCTCTTTGATTTTCATGATCATTGTTTTCAGTATACATTTTTAGACATATGTTTATTTCAGTCTTGATAAGGTATAAGTATTTTTTTTAAGGAAATGCGCACCTCATACCTCTATAGGATTGGAATACTTTTTATCAAAATTATAGCAGAAAATTTAGTTAATCACTGATAAGCTGGAAAGGATAAATCTGTGTTATAGTGTCAAGCTGTATTATATTAGGCTAGATCACTTTAGGTTGTTGAGTATGTCTCTAGGCAAAGCTTAAAAATTGCTTAGTTTCATTCTGGTGAATACGTCTCTCAGTTTTTTTTTTTTTTAATTTGGATTAAATTAATTTAATCTGGATTCTTTTGCTTACCATCGGATTTGGATGGTTGGGGCAGCTTCCTTATTGCTGGATATCAACTGTTACAAGGTTTATCTTTATGTTGTTCATAAACTCTCCAGGCCTTGTAATCTTTGCCTTAGATGTACAGAAAACTAGACCGTGGTAACCGAATCGGTCTGCCAATTTACTGACACAGGTACACTTGTGTTCGATTAGGATACAGGGTGGCAAGGTAAAAAGATTAGAGGGTCGAGACGCAGGCCAAGAGACGACAGCCAACAGTGACAGAGAATCTCCCGCATGATCTCTCACTGCCAGGAGGTGAGCTCCGTCCTTCCCCGACACTATTAAAAAGTATTGTTAAGGCTATATTCTCCACTATAAGGCTCAGTGCAAAGGTTTGCCGTTATTAGGGAGAATTAGGGAAATTGGTCTTAATGAAGAGTCTGTTAAAGTATCTCAGAGCCTAGCTAGCTTCGTTAACTTTGGGTCATGAACCCCAGCATTGCCACTGAGGCGTTGATAGACTCACTGCTACAAGTTAACCGGACTGAATGTGTAGCTTCGTCCCACTGCCCGTTTTCTAAATTAAAGTTGAATACTTTTGTGAATATCAACTTCCAGAGACTCGTATTTGTTATGATCTGAGTTGTAATATGAGATAGAACATCTTAGGAAATATGTTAGCCTGAGAATGCGTCTTAGTCATCTAGACTGCCGAGCTGTTATTCCATCGTTAAATCAGTCAGTTCACTCTCGAGAACTGGCTCAATGGCTGAGCTCCTAGAGGGGTTCTGAGCAGGTTGCTATCAGTCAGAGCAATTGTTGGCTCGTTGGCTTAGATGATTTCGTTTTTATATGGATTCAATAGGTCTGTTGTGGTGTGAGCAATATAATATTTAGGATTTGATTCAAGGAAACAGAGTAATCAGACTTGAGTTTTGGTCATAGGAAATACATTGGTTATACTTCGAAGGATGGATGGGATGGGTTGTTGAGTTTCGGTGAGTCACTAGGTCTTCTGGTCTATATTCTGAAACACATCACAAGTGATACTGAATACATTTTCTTCTGGTTTTCCTGTCTTAGTGGCACACTTCACATATCGGCTGTATCCTAATATGGAATCGGAAATCATTAAACATATTCATCCTCACTTGCACTGGAGGTATCTTTCCAAGAGGTCAGAGTCATCAAGATCGTGTAACCCAAACCGCGACTTTCCCACCTGACTTTCAAAGTGAAAGCGGATTAACTAGTTAAAGCGTCGATGTTTACTTTATATACATTACATACAGAAATTTGTCTTTTCGTGTATATACATTAAGCTTACTTTATTTCTTAATTTCTTAATTAAAGTATCCTTGACGTTAGAGACATGGTGGATTGAAGCCATAATGACCTTCGTATAGTCGATAAATCTTAAATATAATAAACTATGTAATCTATATTTTGCTGTTTTGTAAACTGTAAACATTAAAAAATCTAATAAAAAAAACTAATTTGAAGAAAACTATAACACAGGAAGTTTTGCGAATGTCACTGTTAGGAAAGAGACGGCTTGAGCCAAATTGAAGAGATTCCTAACAAGCACTACAAAGTCACTGTGTTGTGGGTTATCACTGGGTTGGCAGCCACCAGGCACAACTCACCAGGAGCTTCATGGTGAAGTGTAATGTCGACCCAAGTCGTCCGCTGTCTTATATACCTGCCTCTCACTCTTGCCTTGTTGCGTTCCTTCATAACACACCCTCCAGTCTCGTCATTTCGTACCCCTCGAGGGAGGTGTCTAGATACTGGTAAGGGAATCTTAATCCAAGGAAGTGAACCTGTACTCTCTTGAATGGAACCTGATTGTCTCCTATTCCTCGTGGACTGATTAAACGCTTGCCCTGACTGTCAATAGTTACATTATTCCTATTATATTCCTAAGCTGCAACAGCTCCATACATTTAGACGAATCTCATTAACTGGTTGTCTTCATAAATTATTTGAAAGACAGATAGTAGACTATACTGAAGAATCGGATACCAACTCTTACCTCATCTTTGTGGTTTTAAGAAAGGGAAAAATGCGTGCAGAATTATGCTACCACTTTTTTCCCTTCACACGCTTCTACTAGTTTTTCCACATTTCTTGTTCTAAAATCCGCATTTGATATAGCCAACAGACTTGTTATCATACATGAACCAGCCAAGGCGAATATTGGTGGTAACTTATTTATATGGATTATAAATTATTATAGTGTTTTCTGTCCACCACGATTATACAAGTGAGACTAAGAAAATGTCACTAGAATAATAATAATAATAATAATAATAATAATAATAATAATAATAATAATAATAATAATAATAATAATAATAATAATAATAATAAAAATAATAATAATAAAAATAATAATAATAATAATGATAATAATAATAATAATAATAATAATAATAATAATACTAATAATAAAATAATAATAATAATAATAATATAAATAATAATAATAATAATAATAATAATATTAATAATATAAAAAATAATAATAATCATAATGATAATAATAATAATAATAATAGTAATAATAATAATAATAATAATAATAATAATAATAATAATAATAATAAAATAATAATAATAATAATTTAAATAATAATAATAATAATAATAATAATAATAATATAAATAATAATAATAATAATAATAATAATAATAATAATAATAATAATAAAATTTAAAAATAATAATAATAATAATAATAATAATAATAATAATAATAATAAAATAATAATAATAATAATAATAATAATAATAATAATAATAATAATAATAATAATAATAATAATAATAATAATAATAATAATAATAATAATAATAATAATAATAATAATAATAATAGTAATAATAATAATAATAATAATATAAAATAATAATAATAATAATAATAATAATAATAGTAATAATAATAATAATAATCTTTATATATACAAGTACATGATACAGACGTAGCTAACATCACTGGCATAGTGTACACAAAGTCTCTGGTTATTTAAAACTTTCAGGCAACTTAGGCTAATCTAGTCTCCCAAGAAGCGACCCACAACAGTCTGCTAACACTAAGACACCTTACTGCTAGGTGAACACGGACAGCAGGCGTTAGGAAACGTGCCCAACGTTTCACCCGTGTCGGAGTTCGATCCCGGACCCCTCAGTGTGTGAAGTGAAGACGTTAACAACCAAGCCATGCTCTGTAATATGTTAATGCTCTCCTAGATGTTCTACATTCCTTTTCTAAACATTCAGCTATATGAATAACTAGAGTCTAATGAACACTTGCTTTATGAATATATGAATAACTAGAGTCTAATGAACACTTGTCAGAAACTTAGAAGATTAATTGATGGGTATATTTCGACCCCCTGCTGGGATCCTCTTCAGCAGATACACAAGTGAAAGGAGAACATGAATTGATAGGAAGGTTGCACCTCTCACCGTGCAGAGAAGCATGATCCATAAAACGGGTTAAGAAAATTAATATTTTTTTTAATGAAGTTCAGGTTATATGTAATCTGCTAGGTCTCATCATATCACCATATAAGACTAATATATTGACAAGCAAACAATATGCTCCACTCATTTGTTTGCAGAACTTAAATCTTTACAGATATCATGGTGTAGACGTACCCTTCATTAAATCCATAAAAGCCACAACTAAATAAGAAATTCAAAGATAAGCTCAATGCTTTCAGAGGTGTTGCTGGCTACAGCCCCTCATCTATAGTGTTAGTGTAAGAATAATGAATGTGATGTACAGTACTTAGTCCATATTAGATCGTTAATTGATTTTGCTGCGCCTATGTTAATGTTGCCTATTGAATATTATCTCCCGCCCTTGGAGCTAATGTAGAAGGAAACCCTCAGAATTAATCTTGGTTATCCTGAAAAAATCAAGATTCTTAAAATAAGGAACTTGGTATTCCTAGTAACAGTGAAAGCATAATTGAGATTAACACTGTACTTGTTATTAGAATATTAAGTCATGATCTAGACATTGTTACCATAAATCATGGTACATGTCTAGAAGTAAACAAATCTAAATAGGTTGTTAAAACATACAATTACATTTAATAACCTGCACGAACTATATCTCTGTAGACAACAAGAGTTTTCCCCCTCCATCGAAGTTGCATTAATTTAATATTACATATTTCAAAGCCCCTCCTTAAATCACTTGCAAAGACAACTGCTCAAGAAGAAATTTCTTGCTTAACTGCTTGCAATAATATATAACAAATTACATACGCTGATGGCTCTAAGCAGGAGTCTACTGGCAGGTCTGCATCTGCTCTTGTTGTAGCCTCTCCAGAAAAGAGCTATAGCAACCATACTCAGTTAAGCATAAAAATTAACCGCTGGGCGTCTCCGTTGAAAACTGTATTGTTTGTCATAATAATGGCTCTAATATTAACTTACTCCTTGATCAGCACCAATTCTGTTATCATTGAAGGCACTTGACTCACAGAATGACTCTAACAACATACTCGTTTAAGAAGCCCAGCGGAGATTAAAAAAATCAGAGAAAAAGGAATTAATGAACAATTCTAATGGATTCCCTCACACACTAAATTACTCCTACATGATGAAGTTGATAAATTAGCCAAAGCACAATGAAGGAAAATGTGGAATATTACTTGGGTATATCTGTGTCAAGCAATTGGAATAATATTAGGAGAGAAGTCAATAATGAATCCAAATGTCATAGGAATTCACTTAGAAGCCTGAGTAGATCTTAACGCGCTATGATAACATAAACTTTAGTATATTAATGGAGTAACTTTCAATGTGAACTGACTTATGTTCTAGCAGCCAGGCTTTGGTTTAGTTACAAATATTTTTGTCAGTCTGGCAGACACAAATGGTGATCAAAACAAATGTAAAGTATGTGGTCAGCCTTATGGGCACTCCCTAAAACACTTTGTGATTGACTGTCCACTTACTGAGGAATATAGAGATAGACAACAAAATAACCGATGTGATATATTTTAGTATTTTATTAACGAAAATGAGATTGTAACAGATAAAACATATTGAGATGTACCCTTTTAGGGCCTGGTTCCTAGGCCTATTGTGTATCCATTCCAGAACGAATGTTAGGTGTACAATAAACTACCCGCTTCAACGGTAAAATTTAATCTAATCAAGAAACTGCAAATGCAGCTCTTCAAGATCTTTAATAAAAGGTCCATGAATAGGTAAGCTCGAGAAAACCCGTCATCAGGTCTAATATATGAGGTTATTCATACTCATGTTTATGAGCTAGCTCGAGAATCTGCTTAATGGAACTCACAAGGATGTGATAACGATCATGTCAAATGCGGAGGAAAAGGTCCTTCCAGGTGAGTCAAAGGAAAAATCAAACAAAGATGTCATATACGGCAAAGTCAGCGCTGAAATATATAGCGAGGAGAGCTGAAGCAGTGGAAGGAAAAGGCTGAAAAGAAGAAAACAATCATCGAAATACGTTCAAATATGACGGCTCATCCCAACGTAAGAAGAAAATTTCACAAGTTCTGATTAGCTCAGATGTGACTGCAACCATGGGACGCTTCAGGGAGACCTGGAAAAAGAATCAGGGCATAACCATGGGACGCTTCAGCATTCCAATCGGACCGCTATGGGCTTCTCGGGGGACCTGGAAAAAGAATCAGGGCATAACCTAATGGTATGACGCTGTCGCGAAGCTCAGTACGACGACACAATATGGACAACTGATCGTCCCTCCCGAAACCATGTTCCTCATACACTGGGATGTGAAGCATCTACCTAATATTAGTGTCCAACCTGAAGACGTTTGACAGGATTATAAGAGGCAATATCGATATCAGTACGGGCGTGAAAAAAATTTGAACGCCGTTGTCAAATTGAACCTCGTGGATCTAGTGTGAGAGGCTGGTGTTCGACACCACTGCCTCCAACACTGCCTTGTCCAAGAGAGTTTGCAAGAAAATACAGGTTGCCATCAACCGGAAGATTATCTGGATTGCTGGCCATCACCTTGTCTTGGAAGTGGTTCTTTCTGATCTCTTCCAGTATTCTCTTGTTCATGTGATTCGAAGAGCAGCGGGGAATTACTGATGGATCTTCCTGGAAGCCAACAATTGAGGTTCTCGTGGAAGAGTTCTCTGGTCCTCTGGCAGGATTAAGAGAAAATGCACTGAAGGATAAGTGTTATTTCCATCTATATCAATACTTCTCAACAAATCATGTGAACAACATGCCTGGCCATACTGGAAATAAAGACACTTGTAGCAAAGAAACTTTCAATACACCGTTCGCCCAAGGCTGAGCTTTATCTAGAATACATGAATGAACAAATACACGTCCTTACTAGGCTCGACGACAGACAGGTCACATATGAGGTCATGAGACTGTGAGATCAAGTATAGGCTGTCAAGTACAGGTATTAACCTAACCTGTAGGTTGATCTCGTAATTTCATGACTTCATATGTAACCTGTCTCTCTCCGAGCCTGTGCTCATGGTGCTTATTTAGCCTTATAAGACTGTCTATTTTCTTATTCACGTATAATGCAATGTAAAGAACATAAACTGTGAAAATGTGGAATAACTTGCAAGTTGAATTAAAAGGTATAATGTTCTCAATTAATTCTAAAAAAAAAAATAAAAAATTTGTAACTATAAATTGTTATTATTCTTTTACGTCTCAGTTATATTACACCATGTTCCCTTCTATATATTTAATTACATTTCCAATCACTATTACATCATCTGTTTATTTAATTTTTAATTCTCTTACAGTTAAGTTCCAGCTTAACACTATGATTTAATGTCTTTTGCTAAGTGCTCAATTTTGAATAAAAAAATTATTACAATAATATACAGTTTTATATTTCCGTGTGTCCAACAGTTCTTTCTATATGACGTCCAATACGTTTAGCATTTAGATAAATTACTGTTTGTCCTAGCTGTAGGCTGCACTAAATTCTATACGTGACTAAAGGCTCTTCTTGTGCGGCTTCAGTTCCTTCCTCTGCTCTCAAATGCTAAACATTACTTGGAACTTTCACTGTTTTGAAGGTTATAAAGTATTCATTAATTAACATTGTAAAAATCTCCAGCTTTATAATTTTACTGTTGTATTTCTTCCCACTTAATATATTATCCTTGTATTTAGTAATTTTTTTATGTTCATGCAAATAAATCTTACCTTACCAAATTACTTTTATTGTTAGTTCAGTATAATAGCTAATTTTAATTTTTGTAAGGGTGGACGAGTAAGCCAGTGGAAGGCTTCGGTCAGATGACTGAAAGCTCTAGTTGCGGTTTACCATATGACAGAAACCCGCGTCAGGAAATACTTGTCCTGTTTCCTGTCGAAATTTACCTAACCTAACCTTGTAATATGCTTTACACAGTTTCCTTACCTATATCTGTTGTAACTTTTTTGCAAATAAATATCTCGAATCTTGAAGGTGGCAGTCGAGTCGAAGGTTCACCTCAGGGACGATCACATAGACTTCTGTTCCTTTCGTACTTTTCCATTGAGCAAGATGGATAGCAAAAGCCAATATTTTATGTTCTGGAGATTTACCTTTTCAGAGAGCAGATCTCCCTCAATGTTTATGATGTGTACAGTATCGGGGAATCTCAACCACTTCATCTCTCTCCTCTTCACCAGGTACTGTCATCAAGCAACTATAATATCACGCGCTCCAAAAAATACATGAACTGCAAGAAGGACCCTAAGAGCGGTATTCCGAAGAATCGTCAGTTGTGTAACACTGCCGGCAGAGCCTTCAAACGCCAAATGTGGTTTGTGTTTATAAAACTAACCAGTTTCATAAACACAAACCACATGTGGCGTTTGAAGGCTCTGTCTTGTGGTCTTGCCCGGACTGGAGAAGAGAAGGCTGCAATGGTGGAGAATCTCAAGAAGAGAGAGTGGGAGGGTCTGAAGAGACTTGATGGCAAGACATACTCTCAAAAAATCCACTTCATGACCTAATTTTCCCGAATGGGGATCACGAGTCCTACCACACCAGGCCACCTTCTTCTTGGAAAAAAAATAAACCTACCAACGTTTCAAAGTCACCATCGATTTGAGGACCCCCTAAAAAACATGTTATATGCATTTATTAAGGTAAATACCTAATTCGGTATAATGCAACATACAATAGATGGCACACCATCTGGTTTGATCGTTGTGTGTTGATGGCTGTAAATACGTAGGTGGACTGCGTTCCATAGATACTGAAAATTACTTGCAAGCAGTTCTCTACGACGGGATGTCCAAGTGGACATAACCTTGGACTGTCGCTTGACAAACCATTAGTTGGTTCAAGACTCGAGAAGCACTTCGAATTGATACAGTGAAATTAATATTATAAGCTTTTATATATATATATATATATATATTTATATATATATATATATATATATATATATATATATATATATATATATATATATATATATATATATATATTATTGTAACCACGAACGAGTGGTATTGATCAATAACAACACTGCGCTAGCCAGGCTTGAACTGGCCCGTCATTGTGAGTGAGAACCACATGACGCCTTTACCCACAGGACCACCCAATCCAACAAGAACCAAGCACACAGAACAGAGCTGTGTTTTACCTTGATCTGAGGACATACGGAGGTGTGGGAGCTAATTTCATTCTCATCCCTGTTTGGTGTACTATCCTACGAGCAGTATTTATATATTACTGTAACCACGAACGAGTGGTATTGATCAATAACATCACTGCGCTAGCCAGGGTTCGAACCCATGTTGTACTGGCCTGTCATTGTGAGCGAGAACAACATGACGCCTTTACCCACAGGACCACCCAATCCTACAAGAACCAAGCACACAGAACAGAGCTGTGTTTTACCTTGATCTGAGGACATACGGAGGTGTGGGAGCTAATTTCATTCTCATCCCTGTTTGGTGTACTATCCTACGAGCAGTATTTATATATTACTGTAACCACGAACGAGTGGTATTGATCAATAACAACACTGCGCTAGCCAGGGTTCGAACCCATGTTGTACTGGCCCGTGCTGTGGTGTGCTTGGTTCTTGTAGGATTGGGTGGTCCTGTGGGTAAAGGCGTCATGTGGTTCTCGCTCACAATTACATTATCAAGGAACTATATGAGTTCCTTGATAATATGAAAAGTGGTTGTACTGCATATTGTGATTATCACCTCTTTACTGTGATCTTGTATACACACACACACATATATATATATATATATATATATATATATATATATATATATATATATATATATATATATATATATATATATATATATATTTTTCATTTACGTTAATGTAAAAATTTATAATTTTGTACCAAGAGAAACTTTGAAAACCTACCTAACCTTATTATAACAAGCTCAATTTAATTTAACCTAACCCAACTAAATATATTTTAGATACGTTAACATTAATTTAATAATAAACAAACACAATGAAATATATTTTTTCGTTAGGTTCAGAATGATTTTTGCGAAATTATTGCATACACAAATTTTCGCTTGTCTTATATGGCAAGAAGAGCGTTGCTATTTAAGCCAAAATATCACGTTTTACCAAATCGGCACGACATACTGTATATATATATATATATATATATATATATATATATATATATATATATATATATATATATATATATATATATATATATATATATATATATATACATACATATACATACATATATATATATATATATATATATATATATATATATATATATATATATATATATATATATATATACACATATATATATTTTTTTGCATAAATATATATATATATATATATAAACAATCTTAACTATGCAAGACAAGCCACGGGGGAGGGGGTGTAAATCTTTAGCTCAAGTACTTTCACATATAAGTAGTATTCTTAGTATTGGTGTGAGGTTTTATACAAAGTTTTGAGTTCCTCTATTTTTGCAGTTATCACTCGTCATGATTTATGGTACCTTGTTTTATTAAAGCAACATAAATATATTTAGTTGTCCACCAGATTCTTTAAAGACCTTCTGCCTATTGTGAGAGCGACACTCTTGTCTTGGTGATAAATGCTGTGGCTTTCTCCCTTCAGCCCGGTTGGTATCTGTGAGGATCAGCTGACCTTCAGGGGACAAGTCGTACCTCCTGCAACAGTGATTGTCTTAATTCGCTTTTCTTTATTCTTGTGGAAGCCATCTCTGCTGCTACTTATGATTCTGGTGTCCAGTGTACCTTGCTGCATCTCTGCCTTCGGTTCATCACCTCTAGGAGCAGTGGCGGCTCGTAGCTAAAATTAGTGGAGGTCCTGCTTCAGAATTTTTTAGTCATTGTTTTAATATTGTGTAAAACGAAACAAGCATATAAAAAGAAAATTTATACATAAGCTTGATAAAATCATAAACAAAAAAATATCTTTACCTAAATTGTTACAGTTCATTGATTGAAAGTCTGTATGACTCACTAAGTTTCTCCTTAATATTTACGTTTCCAAAAAGTGACAGTGAAACCACATTTTCAACGCTTCTTTGACTTCTCATGTTTTTTCATTTTTTTCTTTCATTTTGTTTATATTTCTAAAGCCGTCTTTTGTCCACGTTACATCACCTCCAAACAGCAAACACGGGAATCAAAACAATGCCTTTTTTACTTCACAGCCGCAAAGCCAACTTTTCCGTTGGTACCATTCAGAATTAAAACTACGAATATACTTCTTGTTGTTGCATATTCGTGGCTGAGATATTTGAATATCAGGTGTTAAACGACCTCTTTTCTTAACTGTAACTTTCTCATGGAGAGACAACTGTGAAAACTTTAGCTGTTGAAGTTCACTTACAGTCACACAACTTATTTCTTAGGGGTGCAAGGAGGCCATGATTAAATTATTTAAATTTTCTGTAAAATAAAAGAACCGAAAAAAACTATGAATTAAATAAAACATCTGGAAGCATGATAATCATCTAATTCTACACTTTATCACATTCAAGAATATGGTACATGGTTTTTAAGCACAACGCACGTCGCTGAGTCAAAAAGAAACACTACCTTACACTTGCACAACAGGGTCGGCACTGTGTCAGCGACAGTGCTCTCTACCTAGCGTGCAGTGTCTTATCTCGGATATGTGCGCATGCGCACAACAGCCAAACACCGAGTCGCTGGAACTGTGAAGCGCACAGTTCCATACAAGGATTTTTGTAATTTTTTCATGTACTAGGGGATGGCTACTGACATTAAGCTTAAGGATTATATAATGTACAAGTATAAAGAAAGAATTAAAGAAAAAAATCATTATATTGAATGTTATCGATAATATCGATTGAAAATAGGGGTGTTGCAGTTCCGCAGTGCCTCTACACGAGCCGCCACTGTCTAGGAGTCTACAAACCACAGCTTGCTTCGTTCACGTCTTACCCAGGTGCGAGTCGGTAACCTGCCGCGCTACACCCCATTGTTGAAGTGCGTCCTCACTGCTAAGGTGCATGCTTCTACTTCGTCGGGTGAAACAAGCTCAGTCTTAGACTTAAGGTGATCGACTCTCCAGTTTCTATCCACGCGTCTTTGCGAGTTTCTGTACCACTTAAGCCACTCTCATGTCAATGTGGGTCTTAGCCTTTCTCCTACACTGCTGTATGCACCACCCTGCTCATCCAATTACAGTTGTCTCCGTCTCCATATATATTTGCGTTTAGCTGTGATTCGTTTATAATCTATGTACTACCTTTTTTATTGTTTACATCAGGTAGGCTAATACTTAATGTTTGAATGTTTATTATTGGAGCAGATTTTATAAAAAATTTGTCTAGTTTTACAACCTTTGCGATGCTGGGTCACCTTAACGTGGTGGTTTGGTTTCTTCCTAGGGGTTATAGGCCTTTACTCTGGGCGGGAGGACGACTCTCTCAACAGGATACTTGCCTGACTAGGAATCCAGCGTTTCTTTCAGCATAAATGCTTGTGATATTTCCCCATATCGTCTAAATTTGCTCACGCTCCTGCCTGATGATAAGAAACATTTTATGGACATTTCAGAATGTGAAAAATAGATTTTGAAAAGTTGTCTATGGGCCGTGAAATACGACAGTGACTTGGTCACAACAGTAGCAAGTTGGAATTGAAAGTGTAAAACTTTTATTACTGTTAGAAAAGGAATATGTTTAACTTGCTCAATAATCTAAAGGACTCGAACCCATGTTGCACTGGCCCTCCTCATGGAGAGCCAGAACCACATGACGCCTTAACCCACAGGACCACCCCAATCCTACAAAGATGGCACAGCCAGCAGAGCTAGCGGCTTTACCGCCATCCGAGTCCTTGGCTAGTGCAGTGTTGTTATTGATCAATACCACTCGTTCGTGGTTACAATAATATATATATGCTGCTCGTGGACTTGTACACCAAACAGGGATGAGAATGAAAATTTTGACCGCCTCGGATGGCGGTAAAACAGCTAGCTGTACTGGCTGCGCCATCTTTGTAGGATTGGGTGGTCCTGCGGGCTAAGGCGTCATGTGGTTCTGGCTCTCCATGAGGCGGGCCAGTGCAACATGGGTTCGAGTCCTTGGCTAGTGCAGTGTTGTTATGTATATATATATTATATATATATATATATATATATATATATATATATATATATATATATATATATATATATATATATACATATAAATATATATATATATATATATATATATATATATATATATATATATATATATATGTATATATATATATATATATATATATATATATATATATATATATATATATATATATATATATATATATATATATATATAATATATATATATATATATATATATATATATATATATATATATATATATATATATATATATATATATATATATATATATATATATATATGCAAAATAACCACTGCGAAAAAATAGCGGAATTCCAAGCGCTTTCGTGACTTCTCGCAATATTAAGGAACTATAAAAACAAAGATTAACAGGAAGGCATATAAGGACGAGACTACACCTCACTGCAACCCCACAACAGCACCTCACTCCCGGGACTTCCTCCAAACAGTTCCCATTTCGGCAATGAGAACACGCTCTCCGCCTTGCTGCCTCAATGCTCACGGAATATACGTGTATCTGCGGCGATGCGCAAGCCGACCAATATGGTCTACATGGTCTTAACTGTTCCAAAACCAAGGGCTGGCATGCAAGACACAATGAAGTCAACGACATCATAAAGAGAACCCTTGCTATAGCTGGATGTCCAGCCAAGAGAGAGCCCCGATCACTATCAGCCAACAATACCCACAATCCAGCAAACCGCCCCGACAAGATCACCATCTATCCTTGGAAGAATGGCAAGCTCCTAGCATGGGACTATACCTGTGTGTTGACACTGGCTGACACCTACATCCATCACAGTGTCGGGCGACAGGGAGGAGCTGCTGATCACAGGGACGAGTACAAGATCGGCAAGTACAGGAACATAAGCCAACATTATCAATTTGTCCCAGTGGGATCAGAGACCTTGGGATCATGGGGAAAAAATTGCCACAGGTTTCCTTAAAGAACTGGGATCCAGACTCATCGACACCACCAGGAACCCAGGGCAGCCACTTTCATGTACCAACGCCTCAGTGTGGCCATCCAGAAGGGAAATGCATGCTGCATAATGGGTTCGCGTCCTGCATCGGAGGAGCTGGAGGAAATTCATAATCTTTGATATATTGTACCAATGTATTTACGTTTTTGCGTTTTCTGTCAATGTATTCTGTCTATTAATAAATTTCAGATATAATATTGGGGTGGTAGGAGAAGAAAATATTCAGACAGTTCTCCAAGTAAAGTTCTAGAGGTGGTACTTCCATTTAATATATATATATATATATATATATATATATATATATATATATATATATATATATATATATATATATATATATATATATATATATATATATATATATATATATAATCGCTTGTATTCTGAAAATTAAATGTCCATTACACTCCAGAAATTGGAAGATTATTGGCAAAGTTTTTTTTTCAAATAGGAAATAGTTAAAATATCAAAAAGATGAAAGTTCTTAGCTTTTGAGCAGGCAGGCCAAACACTGTCACAATGCTTATAGACCATATGTCTTTTGCTCAAGAATGTGCAACTAAGAATTCACAATAATATGGCAGAAACAAAAGTGTAAGAAGTTCGTTGAAGATACATTGACAGCAACTACGACAAAATAATTTATTGCAAATAAGTTTTTTTAAATATGTTGTGTGTTATATGTTGTAACTATATGTTTAGCATATATTCACTACATATGGGTTTCAATAATACATTGGAAAATATAAATAAATATTTTATAAACAAGTCATACAGAGAATAACAGATTTCATTCTTAAAACATAACCAATACTATTCAAACTTCTTTTAACAAATATGTTTCAGGAATTATTATTAAAACACAACTGGTGGCACGGTTAGTGGGTGTCTAGGGCGCTCCATAGAGGCTTGATGGAGTGCTCACCGACACACCACCTCCTCCTCCAACCTTGATACCTCCGCTGCCAAGGCCACCACCAAAACCACCGCCCAAACCTCCACCCAAACCACCGCCCAAACCTCCACTCAAACCACCGCCCAAACCTCCACCAAAACCGCCGCCCAAACCACCTCCAAGACCGCCACCAAAACCACCACCCAAACCACCACCCAAACCACCACCAAAACCACCGCCAACAACCTGGCCACCACCATGAGCGGCAGAACTCAGGGCAGACTGTAGGTCCTCTCCTGTGGGCAAAGTCGGGTTGTCGCCTTCGGCATAGTTGACGAAATAAACTTGAGGAGTATGTTGCTCAGGAGCTGGGACGTGGACGATCTTCTGGTCAATTTCAGGCCGCTTGTTGAGGACGTATACAACGTTCTTCTGTTGTGGTGGTGGTACGATAATTGGTTCCACTCCCAGTCCGTGTTCTGGGGTGCGGATGAATATAATATTGTGTTCAACCTTTGGTGGAGGAATGTATGGTTTTGGTCCGATGAGTGGAGACACAGGTGGAGCTTTGTATACAAACAAATTGCGAGTGACCAGAGGAGTTACACAGCTTCCGTCAACGTGAAGAATTTGTCCTCCACTACAGCCGCCGCCACTGTAGCCACCGCCACCGACGAACCCGCCGCCAACTCCGCCAGAGAACCCGCCGCCAACTCCGCCAGCGAACCCACCGCCAACTCCGCCAGCGAACCCACCGCCGAATGACCCACCACCACCGCCAGCGGCGAACGCTGGACCAGCAGGTGTAGGCAGGCTGTAGCCTAAAGAACCAGCGTGGGCGGCAGCCACCAACACGGAGAACAGGATCTGAAGAAATTAATGACGTGTTAATCAGTTTAATATTTGTATTTACAGTAACTAGATAGTGCCTCCATAGGTTAAGAAGAGGCAGGCTCATGAAAAACCTATGATCCAAGAAAAAATCTGAAATTTGGTAATCAATTAAAAAATACCTAAAAATAATTATTAATGAAACTCTCTCTTTGAATTTCACGATCGTCGTTTTCATAAATACCGTAAAGATTTATCTAACTAAATATTTAGTTCAGTTTAGATAAGGAATACATACTTTTTTTAAAACAATAGTGTACATATGTGAGGCATAGAATATCTTTTATATAACATCTTGTTAAAACAATAATACAATATTTGTGATGACTGTGTATAAACCTGTGTGTGTGAGTGTGTGTGTGTGTGTGTGTGTGTATGTGTGTGTGTGTGTGTGTGTGTGTGTGTGTGTGTGTGTGTGTGTGTGTGTGTGTTAGAATCCAAAAATGCATGTATGAGCGTATTAGACAGGAGTGGAAGTCTATTCTGGGATTTGACGTGCTCTTGCTATGTGAGCAAGGTAGTGTTTACGATTTGATTAAGAGACAAACGAATTAACCTGACTTAAGTTTTGACAGTAGGAAATAAGTTGTCTGTACTCTGAAAAGACGAGTGAGGATGTTGCGGTTCTGTTAGTCACTAGGTCACGCTGTCTACACTTCTGAAGCGCACACCTAGGAAACGAGTAATACTGAATGCATTGTCTTGGGGTTTCTTGCCTTGGTAGGAAATGGGCGAAGCATATCATTTACTAATTTGCTGTCCCTCCATTGCAAAGTAATCAAAGAAGAAAACAGATTTAGCTCTGTTTACGTCGTAGGTATCTTTCCAAGAGGGTAAAGCCTTCAGGTTAAAGAGAGCAGTTGAACTCTCACATCCCTCACCAGACTTCTCAGAGTGAAAGCAGGTTAACTATCCGATGCGCTGATGTGCACAGTATATACATAGAAGAATATCTTTCATTGTAAAAACTGGGCCAACGTTATTTCTTTCTATAGATTAAAGTAGCCTTGGCATTATAGACTAAGTGGATTGTAGTCTTAATGACCTTAGTGAAATCGATAGATCTTATAGTTTTAATGACATCAGTGTTGTCGATAGATCTTGTAGTCTTCATGACCTTATGTTGTCGATCTTAATGACCTTAGTGTAGTCGATGGATCTTATAGTCTTAATGACCTTAGTGTTGTCGATCTTAATGACCTTAGTGTAGTCGATAGACATAAGCAAATTCGTTTATATTTTTCCAGTTTTACAAAACCATAAACATTCAGTAATCATTTATGAGCTGCTACTGAACAAAACTATAACGGAAAATGTTGCTAGTGTCGCTATTAGGAGAGAAAAGGCTGGGACAAAATGGAAGAGTTTCCCAGGCAAGCACTACTAAGTCACTGTGTTGAGAATCTTGGAACACTTATCACTGAGGGGAGGGAGAGGGGGAAGGGGTGCAGAGTTGGCTGCCACCAGCCACGACTCACCAGGAGCTTCATGGTGGAGTGTGATGTCGACCCAAGTCGTCCGGTGTCTTATATACCTGCCTCTCACTCTTGCCTGGTTGCCTTCCTTCATAACACACCCTCCAGTCTCGTCCATTCTAGTTACTGCTGTCGTTTTTGTTCGGCTTTTCTTTCTTCCTAATAATAATAATAATAATAATAATAATAATAATAATAATAATAATAATAATAATAATAATAATAATTATTATTATTATTATTATTATTATTATTATTATTATATTAATATATTTATTATTGTTATTATATTAATATATTTATTTTATTGTTATTATTTTTGTTAATATTATTATTATTATTATTATTATTATTGTTGTTGTTGTTGTTGTTGTTGTTGTTGTTGTTGTTGTTGTTGTTGTTGTTGTTGTTGTTGTTGTTGTTGTTGTTGTTGTTGTTGTTGTTGTTGTTGTTGTTGTTGTTGTTGTTGTTGTTGTTGTTGTTGTTGTTGTTGTTGTTGTTGTTGTTGTTGTTGTTGTTGTTGTTGTTGTTGTTGTTGTTGTTGTTGTTGTTGTTGTTGTTGTTGTTGTTGTTGTTGTTGTTGTTGTTGTTGTTGTTGTTGTTGTTGTTGTTGTTGTTGTTGTTGTTGTTGTTGTTGTTGTTGTTGTTGTTGTTGTTGTTGTTGTTAATGGGAGGTTTCACATAGAATACATGAAGTTCATTAAAGCTGCGTGTCATGTGTTCAGCCCAAGTCATGTTTACTTTAATCCATAACGTAGGGATTAAGGTAAATCCTCGGCATACCCTGTATACAGCGTGGACTACACCTCTCGCTGTTTATATCCTGTGTTTATTATTATAATTGTTATTATTCATGAAAAACTGGAAAAAAATAGTTTATAAATTACGCAGTATTTTTTTTTCTTTTCAAACAAGTTTGTTATTATACTCAATAAAAGAACATTGTAAGTTATCGGATTGTAAGAAAAGACACTGCAAATCACAATAAAAGTGTCACAATAAAATCAAACAAATTAATTATTGACTACCTTATACCTTTGATGTACCTTTGAAGAGTTTCGAGAGTTTCACTACTCTCGGAGCCCGGTCATGGGCCAGGCTCGTCTGGTGCCTGCCTGCTCAACCAGGCTGTTGCTGCTGGAAGCCCGCTGCCCTACATATCCATCACAACCTGGTTGATCTAGCACCTAGTGAAGATACTTGTCCAGTTTCCTCTTGAAGGCTTCTACACTTGTTCTCTGCTCATTGTATTGACTCTTTCCTTAATTATAACAGTAAATAATAATATTACTACTATTACAACTACTGCTAATATTATTATTAAAATTATTATTATTATTATTATTATTATTATTATTATTATTATTATTATTATTATTATTATTATTATTATTATTACAGTTTTAAAGATAACTTACGTAGTTGGTGGAAATTCACTATTTTCACAGTGATTATATATATATATATATATATAATATATATATATATATATATATATATATATATATATATATATATATATATATATATATATATATATATATATATATATATATTTAGGATTTCAAATGTTTTTCCTTCGAGGCATGATGATCCAAAGACAGAAACAGCTTTCCCGCAGGTCCCTTCCTAACATCCTCTACAAGGACACGACTTCACGATTGAGTGATGGTCCACTGACTCTCGTCTTCGTCCGTCACCCTGCTTGCAAAGGGCAGACACCCTGCTTGCAAAGGGCAGACACCCTGCTTATCACTTCTATAAACTCAAATCTCTCTCTCTAGCCGGTTTTCATTATTTTATAGGCAGTGCCATGCAAACACTCCAGCAGTATGTCAGAGCCAAAAGGCACAGTCATGCACATAAGCGAACGTAAGTTTCTCAGTTGGGAGGCACAGTGCCTGAAATTTGAAAGTAGGGTAGGGATGGTGTTCTTAGTGGTCAACACTGGACCGTGATCCCTTTGACCTTAAAGAAAGGTAGCTAAGTAGGTAAGGTTCGAGGCTCGTAGGTTCGAGTCTCCTTCGGCTTGAGATTAGTTTTTGTGAATATTTCGCTGGCTCTGCGAAGTCTAAACATTCATACATACACATACACACACACATACACACACACATACACACACACACATACACACACACATACACACACACACACATACACACACATACACACACACACATACACACACACATACACACACACACATACACACACGCACACACACACACACACACACACATGAGCTTATCAACGACGGCCAACACGGTTTCAGGGACGGGAAATCCTGTGTCACAAACCTACTGGAGTTCTACGACAGGGTGACAGCGATAAGGCAAGAGAGAGAGGGGTGGGTAGATTGCATATTCTTGGATTGTAAGAAGGCGTTTGACACAGTTCCACACAAGAGATTAGTGCAGAAGCTGGAGGACCAGGCAGGGGTAACAGGGAAGGCACTACATTGGATCAGGGAATACCTGTCAGGGAGACAGCAGCGAGTCATGGTACGTGGCGAGGTGTCAGAGTGGGCGCCGGTGACGAGCGGGGTTCCACAGGGGTCAGTCCTGGGACCAGTGCTGTTTCTGGTATTTGTGAACGACATGACGGAAGGAATAGACTCCGAAGTGTCCCTGTTTGCAGATGATGTGAAGTTGATGAGAAGAATTCAATCGGACGAGGACCAGGCAGAACTACAAAGGGATCTGGACAGCCTGCAAGCCTGGTCCAGCAACTGGCTCCTGGAGTTCAACCCCACCAAGTGCAAAGTCATGAAGATTGGGGAAGGGCAAAGAAGACCGCAGACGGAGTACAGCCTAGGGGCCAGAGACTGCAAACCTCAATCAAGGAAAAGATCTTGGGGTGATTATAACACCAGACACATCTCCTGAGGCGCACATCAACCAAATAACTGCTGCAGCATATGGGCGCCTAGCAAACCTAAGAACAGCATTCCGACATCTTAATAAAGAATCGTTCAGGACCCTGTACACTGTGTACGTTAGGCCCATATTGGAGTATGCAGCACCAGTTTGGAACCCACACCTAGCCAAGCATGTGAAGAAGCTCGAGAAAGTGCAAAGGTTTGCAACAAGACTAGTCCCGGAGCTAAGGGGTATGTCCTACGAGGGGAGGTTAAGGGAAATCGACCTGACGACACTGGAGGACAGGAGAGATAGGGAGACATGATAACAACATATAAGATACTGAGAGGAATTGACAAAGTGGACAGAGACAGAATGTTCCAGAGATGGGACACAACAACAAGGGGACACAGATGGAAGTTGAAGACTCAGATGAATCACAGAGATGTTAGGAAGTATTTCTTCAGTCACAGAGTTGTCGGGAAGTGGAATAGTTTAGGAAGCGATGTAGTGGAGGCAGGCTCTATACATAGCTTTAAGCAGAGGTATGATAAAGCTCATGGCGCAGGGAGAGTGACCCAGTAGCGGCCAGTGAAGAGGCGGGGCCAGGAGCTTTGACTCGACCCCTGCAACCACAACTAGGTGAGTACAACTAGGTGAGTACACACGCACACACGTGTGTGTGTGTGTGTGTGTGTGTGTACTCACCACCTAATTGTGATTGCAGGGGTCGAGACTTAGCTCCTGGCCCCGCCGTGTGTGTGTGTGTGGGCAAAATAAACACAGGGAAAATGAACGATAGCTGTAGTGTTGCAATTAACAATCGACACATCATCAGGAGCTTGCAATGTTGCAGAAAAATGGAGGAATTCCAAGCAAATCAGTTCAGAGGAAGCGTGTCTGCAATGCACGATATGTTTATTTTAATCTCTGAAGCTGTGACTCAGCAGCAACAAGATAGCGCTCAGCAGCAACAAGATAGCGCTCAGCAGCAACAAGATAGCGCTCAGCAGCAGCAAGATAGCGCTCAGCAGCAACAAGATAGCGCTCAGCAGCAGCAAGATAGCGCTCAGCAGCAGCAAGATAGCGCTCAGCAGCAACAAGAAGAAAGAATATGATCTTTTATTCGCTGTAATACGAAAACCCAACACGGGTACATCAGTAAGACAAGTGAAACACTTAAATCTCTTCTTCGACGATAAAGACATCTAAGTTGTAACACTTAAGTATCGTTATTGTCGATAAAGACACCTAATTCAATAAAGATACATAAGTGTTGTATTTGTGTCTTACTCATCACCTTGTCGGCACTATATACCTTCTTAATTAAAATATGGGTCCATTAACTGTTACTTAATTAACTGCTGGGTATGTTACCGCATGTAGATAAGTAAAACAGTAGTGAACACGTAAAGACTGAGGGACTGACTACCTCAAACTATAGTATGTAACCTATCCTCATTCTACAACGTTCTCTCTTTTCTTTTCTACATATCACTGAACGTTAATTTCTGAACGTTTCTTGCTTCCGTGATTTTTTGTTTTAGTTTGCATTATGTTTGAGTATATATAAAACATCAAGTAAGAAACCTGAAAAACGAACATTATATATCCGGCAGCGGTGTCTCAGTGGTGTGAGGACATGATGTCTTATAACTGAGACCCGAATTAGGAGACCTTTCATTTATTTTTTACCTGAGAAATGAAATCCTAAGACCCGAATTAGGAGACAGCTTTTTTTTTTTTTTTACTGAGAAATGAAATCCTAAGACCCGAATTAGAAGACAGTTTTTTTTTTTACTGAAAAATGAAATCCTAAGACCCGAATTAGGAGATATACATTTTTTCCTGAGAAATGAAATCCTAAGACTTGAATTAGGAGACAGCTTATTTTTTTTTACCGAGAAACGAAATCCTAAGACCCGAATTAGGAGACACTTTTTTTCTGAGAAATGAAATCCCATCAGCAACCATCAAGTAGAAGAGAAGGGAACTTTGACATATCAAGAGGCTGTTGATGCGATAATTGCCTATTGTCTCTAGTCACCCTCCTTGACCCTCAGCAGCTGCAAATGATGACAGTTGTAGCACCTGGAGCAGAGGAAGAAGAAGAACCGGCACCAGCACTTTTCCAGTTTTTCCTGTACGTACTCTAGTATTATACAATACTCCGCAATTTCCAGCATTCAAGTCTGGCTCTTACTGACACTAGTTTTTTCCTATACTATGGTTTCTCTGTATTAAAAAGAATACTCGGCTTGCTAAAGGTTTCAACTTTTATCCAGTGTTATAAAAATGATTGCCAGATTTTTCTCATCGAATTTTAAGTGTGGCAGTAGTTTTTGTTACTCGTTGCACCCTCACCAGTCGGGTTTGGCAGTACGCCCAGATCAAACTTTCCATTAGCGTCTGCAACTCGCTTACACGGTCGGCCTCCCTGCTCCTCTAACAAAAACTGAAACTCACATACGCGGACACACACACACACACACACAACACACACACACACACACACACACACACACACACACACACACACACACACACACACACACCTTTCATCACACCATAAAATTGGGACGGCAGAATTGTAGGTTAAACACAAATTACATTGAAGAGTTGTGCATCAGTGTTGTCATGACTTGACCCTGATCTGAGAGCAGTTGTGTCATCTCAGATGAATGATTTTGTATTACGTTGTGGTTATACAGATCACGGTATGAAATCTTTTGCCTTCCCTCCCCGTTTCTCGTATCTCTCTCTTGGTATCTATTTATCTCTTTCCTTCCTTATACAGTAGATACTGGTTAACTCACAGGAAGGTGCGCAAGAAATTTATGTTTCCTTTTCTTTGCATTCCCTTCATTTTGTTGTAGCAACCTTAGCTAACTTATATGAGCATGATTCGAGTCATGCTTCTAGGTAACTGATGCATGGGTTTATTAGTGGCTTCTACCGTGTGCATAATTAGTGTACCCAGGTACCAAGGAAGTTATCCGTCTTCCCAGCATATTTCTGTGTTATCCATGCTGCTATTGTCTTGACAGCCGAGTAAAATACATCTCATTTAATCGTTTACCCTGACTTCCAGGGTGTCCTGCAAGCCCTGGAGCACACAAAATACGGGAGTGGTTTGCATCAGCTCCAGGCATAAGGAAGTGGAGTTCTGCCGTTGCCTGGAGCTTGTCGGGATCCCAGATAACGAACGAGCAGATGCTGTGGTGAAAGTTGCTGCTGTTCTGCACCTGACGTTCGCCTCACGGTTGCATATTAGACCATTCTAGCGGTTACGTCCCGGGAGGGTAGCGGGTCCTCCAGACAACCAAGAAGCTTTTTAGGGTAAGGAACAATGTGCATATCTAGGCCTATTCGTCACATAAATATATAACTAGTTTTTTTTTTATGATTTAGTTCTATATTTTATCTCTCCGTAAGTCAAAAACTCGGAGATTTTTTTTTTCTTTAGGGAAGGGTTGCTAGTAATGATTTCTATGCAAAAAGCCTAATGGACTTATATTTTTATACAAAAAGAGCGGCTTAGCTTCCATTTATGAATTTCTATACTTACATTGTCTCAGACCTGTTGCTGTTTTAGTGTTTCTTGTGCTAGGTATAGCTTTACGACTTTTTATTCTCTCTCTCTCTCTCTCTCTCTCTCTCTCTCTCTCTCTCTCTCTCTCTCTCTCTCTCTCTCTCTCTCTCTCTCATCTCTCTTTCATATATATATATATATATATATATATAATATATATATATATATATATATATATATATATATATAAGAACACTGCGACTAGCCAAGGACTCGAACCCATGTCGTTTTAGCCCGCTTCATGGTGAGCGAAAATCACATGACGCTCTAACCCACAGGACCACCAAATCCTACAAGAATCTAGCTCCCAGCAGAGCTAGGTGTTTTACCTTGATTCGAGGACATACGGTGGTGTGGGTACCTCTGAGCTAATTTCATTCTACTTCCCGTTTGATGTACTAGCCTCCACAAACAGTATTTATATTATTGTAACCACGAACGAGTGGTATTTTATCAATAACAACACTGCAACTAGCCAAGGACTTGAACCCATGTCGTTTTGGCCCATGTCGTCCTTGGCTAGTTGCAGTGTTGTTATTGATTAAATACCACTCGTTTGTGTTACAATAATATATATATATATATATATATATATATATATATATATATATATATATATATATATATTATACAAGGAGGGAAGAGTATATGGAGAGAAAAAGAGAGGTTAAAAGAGTGGTGAAGCAATGTAAAAGAGAGCAGATGAGAGAGTGGGTGAGATGTTATCAGCAAATTTTGTTGAAAATAAGAAAAAGTTTTGGAATGAGATTAATAAGTTGAGGAAGCCTAGAGAACAAATGGATTTGACAGTTAAAAATAGGAGAGGAGAGTTATTAAATGGAGAGTTAGAGGTATCGGGAAGATGGAGAGAATATTTTGAGGATTTGTTAAATGTTGTTGAAGACAGGGAAGCTGTGATTTCGTGTGTAGGGCAAGGAGGAATAACATCTTGTAGGAGTGTGGAAGAGCCAGTTGTGGGTGTAGGGGAAGTTCGTGAGGCAGTGGGTAGAATGAAAGGAGGTAAGGCAGCTGGGATTGATGGGATAAAGATAGAAATGTTAAAAGCAGGTGGGGATATAATTTTAGAGTGGTTGGTGCTATTATTTAATAAATGTATGGAAGAGGGTAAGGTACCTAGGGATTGGCAGAGAGCGTGTATTGTTCCTTTGTATAAAGGCAAAGGGGACAAAAGAGAGTGCAAAAATTATAGGGGAATAAGTCTGTTGAGTGTACCTGGTAAAGTGTATGGTAGAGTTATTATTGAAAGAATTAAGAGTAAAACAGAAAGCAGGATAGCAGATGAACAAGGGGCTTTAGGAAAGGTAGGGGTGTGTAGACCAAGTGTTTACAGTGAAACATATAGGTGAACAGTATTTGGATAAGGGTAAAGATGTTTTTGTGGCATTTATGGATTTGGAAAAGGCGTATGATAGGGTAGATAGGGGGCAATGTGGCAGATGTTGCAGGTGTATGGAATAGGAGGAAGGTTACTGAAAGCAGTGAAGAGTTTTTATGAGGATAGTGAGGCTCAGGTTAGAGTGTGTAGGAGGGAAGGGGACTATTTCCCAGTAAAAGTGGGCCTTAGACAAGGATGTGTGATGTCACCGTGGTTGTTCAATATATTTATAGATGGGGTTGTAAGAGAAGTGAATGCGAGGGTCTTGGCAAGAGGTGTTGGGCTAAAAGATAAAGAAGCAAATACAAAGTGGGAGTTGTCACAGTTGCTTTTTGCTGATGACACTGTGCTTTTGGGAGATTCTGAAGAGAAGCTGCAGAGGTTGGTGGATGAATTTGGTAGGGTGTGTAAAAGAAGAAAATTGAAAGTGAATATAGGAAAGAGTAAGGTGATGAGGATAACAAAAAGAATAGGTGACGAAAGATTGGATATCAGATTGGAGGAGAGAGTATAGAGGAGGTGAATGTATTCAGATATTTGGGAGTGGACATGTCGGCGGATGGGTCTATGAAGGATGAGGTGAATCCTAGAATTGATGAGGGGAAAAGGGTGAGTGGAGCACTTCGGAGTCTGTGGAGACAAAGAACCTTGTCCATGGAAGTAAAGAGGGAATGTATGAGAGTATAGTTATACCAACGCTCTTATATGGGTGTGAAGCATGGGTGATGAATGTTGCAACGAGGAGAAGGCTGGAGGCAGTGGAGATGTCATGTCTGAGGTCAATGTGTGGTGTGAATATAATGCAGAGAATTCGGAGTTTGGAAATTAGGAGGAGGTGCGGGATTACCAAAACGATCGTTCAGAGAGCTGAGGAGGGGTTGTTGAGGTGGTTTGGACATGTAGAGAGAATGGAACGAGACAGAGTGACTTCGAGTGTATAAATCTGTAGTGGAGGGAAGGCGGGGTAGGGGTCGGCCTAGGAAAGGTTGGAGGAGGGGGTAAAGGAAGTTTTGTGTGCGAGGGGCTTGGACTTCCAGCAAGCATGTGTGAGCGTATTTGATAGGAGTGAATGGAGGCATATGGTTTTAATACTTGACGTGCTGTTGGAGTGTGAGCAAAGTAACATTTATGAAGGGATTCAGGGAAACCGGCAGGCCGGACTTGAGTTCTGGAGATGGGAAGTACAGTGCCGGCACTCTGAAGGAGGGTGTTAATGTTGCAGTTTTATAACTGTAGTGTAAAGCACCCTTCTGGCAAGACAGTGATGGAGTGAATGATGATGAAAGTTTTTCTTTTCGGGCCACCCTGCCTTGGTGGGAATCGGCCGATGTGTTAATAAAAAAAAAAAAAATATATATATATATATATATATATATATATATATATATATATATATATATATATATATATATACAGTGGTACCTCGGTATACGTCCGCTTTGGAATAAGTCCAACTTGGTATACGTCCTTTTTGGACGCGAAAATTTTTGCTTGGTATACGACTTTTGTCTGGAATACGACTCGCGTGCTACAACTTGTATGGGTCAAAATGAATCATGACACAGCGCGCTACACTTGTTTACCTATCTCTCTCGATGTGGAGGAGTTAGTGGAGGAGCACAGGGAAGAGCTGACCACTGAGGAGCTGCAGGAACTTGAGAAGGAGGAGCACAAGACTAAGATGGATGCACTCTCTTCAGGCTGGGAAGAGGAGATAGAGGAAGCCCCTACTTCATTAATCAAGGAAATCTTTGCTAAATGGATGGACGTCAAAACTTTGCAGAGAAGTACCACCCCAACAAAGGCCAAACAAGCCGTAATAGCATTGTCTGGAATGACCAGACAATGTCACATTTTTGAAACATCCTGAGGAGAAGGCAGAAGCAAAGTTCTTTGGACAGATTTTTAGTAAAAGTCAAACCTGATGAGCTTCAACCAGGTACAAATAAGGAAAAGAGACAGAAAAGAGAAGGGGCCTCTCCTTCCAAACAATAGCATTTCCTCCTCCTCCCTTCTCAGCACTATCCTAGTAGGCACTCCACTCTTTTCAGCAAAGTAAAGTGAGGTTAAATTTGCATTTATTTAATCTAATTCTTGTGTATTTATGTATGTATTTTAGTATTAAGCAGTGTTTAAATTACATATTTTAGTATTAAGCAGTGTTTAAATTATTTTATACAACCCCATCAATGTATAATATGCAAATAACAACAGGATTTTCTTCATGGGAACGGATTAATCGTTTTTCCTATATTTCGTATGGGAAAATTCGTTTGGTATACGTCCTGTTTGGTATAAGTCCAAGGTCCTGGAACGGATTAAGGACGTATACCGAGGTACCACTGTATATATATATATATATATATATATATATATATATATATATATATATATATATATATATATATATATATATATATATATATGCAAAAAGATCACAATAAACAGGTGATTTCAAAATATGCAAGACAACCACAATGAAAAAATAGAAGAATTCCAAGCGCTTTCGTGACTACTCACATTATCAAGGAACTATAAAAAGAAACATGACAAGAGGGCTTATATAAGGGGCGAGACTACACCTCACAGTCACATCACACTAACAAAGACTACACCTCACAGTAGCGTAACATCGCACGACTCTGTGAAGAGGAACATAAGAAAGGACCTGAAACTCTTCCCAAGAATTAAGATTAGTCCAATTTATCATTAAATTCTTCCCAAATTTTATTAATTATAAATGAATCCAATTTATATAAACCAAAAGAAATATTCATATTATTTTCAAAACTGCTTTTAATGAAACATGATTCTATTATATTTCTCTCAACCATGGACTTGCTTGATACAACCTTCTCAGCATTTTGAAAATCAATTGGATGGTTAATCTCTCACATGAATAAATAGAGCATTAGAATCTTGTCCAGTTCTAATGCTTGTAGTTGTCTTGCATATATATATATATATATATATATATATATATATATATATATATATATATATATATATATATATATATATATATATATATATATATATATATATATATATATATATATATATATATATATATATATATATATATATATATATATATATATATATATATATATATATATATATATATATATATATATATATATATATATATACGCTCTTCTTGCCGAATAAGGCAAGCGAAAATTTAGTGTACGCAAAAATTTTGCAAAAATCATTCTGAACCTAACGAAAGAAATATATATATATGAACTCATTTAAAATTAAGTAGTTTCTAAAATTTTCTCTTATACTTTTAAAGATATATTTTTTTCATTTATGTTAATGTAAAAATTAATAATTTTGTACCAAAAGAACTTTAAAAAACTTATCTAACCTTATTATAACAAACGCAATTTAATTTAGCCTAATCCAGCTAAATATATTTTAGATAAGTTTACAATAATTTAATAATAAACGCAATGAAATATATTTCTTTCGTTAGGTTCAGAATGATTTTTGCAAAATTTTTGCGTACACAAATTTTCGCTTGCCTTATTCGGCAAGAAGAGCGTATATATATATATATATATATATATATATATATATATATATATATATATATATATATATATATATATATATATATATATATTACAAAAAATATGTTTCATATATATATAATTTGCCAGAATGATTTTAAGAAATATATAACCTTGATTGCAGATGATACAAAAATAATCCTGTTCAAAGGAAAATGACTATTAATCCTTTCAGAGACCTGGAAAAAAAATAATCATAGAGTGTCAGGTTGATAATGAAATTTAATGTAGATAAATGCTATGTAATGGAAATGAGAGAAAGCTATAACAGGCCACATGATTATGGAGTGTGTAGTAACGTATTGAAAACATCAGAGAGACAGGGGGGGGGATCTAGGAGCAATTATCTACAAAATCCCGTCACCGGACGAAGACCTACAGTAAATCGTAATAATTCTTTCGCTACACATGTGAACTTCTAAATAATCTTCGTTATGGATGGGGGGAAAAAGGCCACTGTAATTGATCAAACTGGCAGACATGTTGGTAGCGTGGTGTCAAACCCAAGAAAATAACGTGAATAAGATCAAACAAATCCAAAAAAAAAAAAACATGCTTCAAGAGAGTCATTTTGAATCATTTCGACGACATGCTTAAAAACAAAATCATTTTAAAAGCATTTCGATGACATGCTTTGAAACGGACTCATAGAAATAATAAACTGAGATACTGCGAAAGACTGAATAAAATAAAAACGAAACTTAAGAGTTTTCTTAACACCATCATCAGAGAGAGCAACAATGTGGAGAACAGAGGTACAGGAAGAATACTGTAACCTTTGTTTTCCCTCACAGTGAGTGAGAGAATGCCAGAACGGCATACAAGATAAGATAACGTATACTACAACCACTGGAAAAATAATATTTTGATGACAAATTGAAGAGTGAAGACGAGACTCCCAGAAAATTGCTCACCCTCTCTAACCATAATTAGGTCATTAGAAAAAAAACCTGATAATCACATACTCATATTTCAACATGTGATCTGCTTTATGGTTGCTGAAAGTTGACCTCTCACTGCCTCTGTTCGGTGCATTTTGTTTTCGATGATGTTTTTCTTCTTCAGGGATACCTCCTTAGTATTTTACATTCTTCAGGGATACCTTAGTATCTTACATTCTCCAGGGATACCTTAGTATACTACATTAGCATCTTACATTCTTCAGGGTTACTTTAGTATATTACATTAGCATCTTACATTCTTCAGGGATACCTTAGTATCTTACATTCTTCAGGGATACATTAGCATTTTACATTCTTCAGGGATACCTTAGTATCTTACATTCTTCAGTGATACAATAGTATCTTACAATCTTCAGGAATACCTTAGTACTTTCGTTGTTTATTAGTATATTCACTGGGAAGCGCAAAACTCGCAAGGGTCACACAGGAATAGTTTAGGAAGCGATGTAGTGGAGGCAGGCTCTATACATAGCTTTAAGCAGAGGTATGATAAAGCTCATGGCGCAGGGAGAGTGACCCAGTAGCGGCCAGTGAAGAGGCGGGGCCAGGAGCTTTGAATCGACCCCTGCAACCACAACTAGGTGAGTACAACTAGGTGAGTACAGCGCCTGGGAACTGGAAGGTCATTAGGTGTGATGTCAGGAAGCGAAGGCTAGCCCTATTTTCCTCAGCCAAGAACCCTTCATGAGCGTCAAGGCTCCCTCCTTCCTTCCTTCCTTCCTTCCTTCCTTCCCTCCTTCCTTCCCTCCTTCCTTCCTTCCTTCCTTCCTTCCTTCAGGGGTAATTTCATAGTGACTGACGCATTTCTGGCTTTTCTTGAGTCACTGATAATATGACTGCGCGTCTCAACGTAAGCGAGTATATACAAGGGAAGAGGACGATAGGGAAAACTTTAATTAAAGTCCACGTCGAGACTATCTGCAGAGCAGGACTATCTTATTACAATCTCGACTGGGGACTATCTACTATTATCTAGATAGATGAGGCAAGGAAAGCAAAGCGGAAGGCTCTCTATCGTCATGAAATAGTCGGAAACTATGCCGTACCGTATTGATAAATGGGAAAAGAATTTACAGGATAGGGACTGGAAGGCATGGGCTACAACCACCTCAACTGCAGTAGTACCACCACTCGTACCACAACTATTCATGCTACTCCACTGCCAAGCACAGAGCTGTATCTACCACTAGTTCTACTTCCAGATACAACATCTGTGCTACAGATGAATGTGAACACCCATATATCTTACGTAGTTCCAAAGTTTTCACCAGTATGCCATTGGCCACTACCTGGAGTGGATTTTGACCATTAGAATCCTATGCTTACAAAGTGTATGCAAAGCTATTACTTAAAAGGGTGAACTGAGTTTGCATTAACAACTTCAGAGGGGAGAATATTAACCATAGTTGTGGCCCCTACCACGGAGCTTCCTACCATGTTGTATGCAATTTGTTTATCTTGATGGTTTGTTTGAGGTCACATCATACATAGACTTAGTTTTCTGGATGAGAAGAGGTTGAGTGACTGAAGTCTTCCTTTGTACTCTTTGTTTCTCAATTGCGGTATGGGTCTCATTGCTCTTTTTGTACAGTCTTAAACTTAAAATCTTATGTTTAAATCTCAAGTTTAAAACTTAAGCTTATCTATGACTTTTGAATAATTAGAAAACAGTGTTAATTTTGTCTTCAGGTGTTTTCTGCTTAAATTTGTTTTGTTATGAACCAAGGCTTCCTGTCGTCTTGTAACAAGACATTACAAAGTTTCTTTCTGATTATTGGTTATGATTTTTCTTGTCTTTCTTTCCCGATGTCCTCGTGTGAGGGTTTCCATAATTGTTAGACTCATATTTTGTATTATTACGTTCAAAGTACATTACCTCGCATGTTTCTTTTCCGAAATTCATCTCCCGCTCTTCTGACTACTAAGACCACTAAGTTAACATCTCTCGGAACACTTTGTCAGTCGCTCTCCGATGCTACACATCTTCCTAATTTCTTGTCATCTGGAAACTTTGCAATTCTGGATGTGAGCCCAAATTTTAGAACATTTATTTATATTAAAAACAAAATTGGGCCAGATACCGACTCCTGAGAGACTTGAATCATCATGAGCCTTCAGTATGGTGCTTAAATGTCGAGGAGCACTACATCTGTGGCGACTGTGCTGTTCTGTTTATTATAAATGTTACTGAAAAAACTCCAGTACGTTTGCTAAGCAGAATCTTTCATTGCGACAACCTGGTTGATTGTTGGGCAATTAAAAGGTTATTGTCAGATGATGTGATGCAACATTGATACTGAAAATATTTATTCTTGTGGTGTATTTGTGTTCCTGATGATGATACAGTCTCGTATGTTGGTGCCACTAATATGTTGGTGATATGTTGGTGCCACTAATATGTTGGTGATATGTTGGTGCCACTAATATGTTGGTGATATGTTGGTGCCACTAATATGTTGGTGCTACTGAAATGCCATAGTCTTGTGATATGTTGGTGCTTTGAGGATGTTATGGTCTCCTGAAAGTTGACGCACCTTAAGATGTCATATTCTCGTCCTGGTCTCGTGTTACACTGACGTTGTAGAAGATATATTCTCTTGGAAGTGAGTTCTGAGGATATTTCAGCGGTGGTTCAGGGAAATGTTGTATATTGTCGTGATGTGTAGGTGTTGTTTAAGTCGTCATATTCTCGTGGTGTATGGGTCTTGCTGAGGACATCATCATTCTGGGAATGAGTTAGTGTTGATGATGTCAGGCGCTCATGATGCGGCGAGGCTGACGAGGCAATTTTACTGGATTTTTTTTCCCCCGAGCATCGTGGCTTGTTTTGATGTTTATAACCGAGCAAAATTCTCCGATCCTATGCTATCCGATTTTTTATTATTTTACGCTCGCTTTCAGAGATTTTTTTTCCTTTATGAAATTTGGTTATTATTGGCAAGCTTTACAGATATGTGAAGTGATAAGTAGATCGTACAATAATGATCGCTTCTCATTGTCTTAGAAGTATGCGTGTAATATACCTATTTGTGCGTATAAGTGCTTATTTGTGCATGTAATATACTCTTGTGTGCGTATAATTACTTATCTGTGCTTGTAATATACCTATTTGTACATGTAAACACTTATCTGTGCTTGTAATATAGTTATTTGTGTACGTAATAAACCTATTTGTGTTTGTAATAACGTGTAATTGCCTAGTTAAGTTTGCTAGCATTGAGCCTCAAACACAAATAACCTGTACTTAGGAGAAAGAAAGTAATGACGCCATGGAGTAGTAATACAGGCGATAGTAGTAGTAGTAGCAGTAATGGTAGTATTAGCAGTAGTAGTAGTACTATTAGTAGTAACAGTAGGAACAGCATTGGAAGTAGTAGTAGTAGTAGTAGAAATGGTGGTTGTACAACAGTAGTGGTAGAAATAAAAAGGTAGCAGTAATATAAGTGAAAAAAATAGGGAAAAATTATGGCAGATAGTGTCATAAATAATAATGATGAAATGGCAGAAGCAGTAGTAGTAGTAGAAGTAGTAGTAGTAGTAGAAGTAGTAGTAGTAGTAGTAGTAGTAGTAGTAGTAGTAGTAGTAGTAGTTGTAGTAGTAGAAGTAGTAGCAGCAGTAGAATAGTGATAGTGGTAATAGTAGAAGTAGCAGATGAAGTAAGAACAAGAGAACAGAGGACCACTGCACACTACAGAACCCACCAAGGCAGAACCCACCAAGGCAGAACCCACCAAGACAGAACCCACCAAGACAGAACCCACCAAGACAGAACCCACCAAGACAGAACCCACCAAGACAGAACCCACCAAGACAGAACCCACCAAGACAGAACCCACCAAGACAGAACCCACCAAGACAGAACCCACCAAGACAGAACCCACTAAGATAGAACCCACCAAGACAGAACCCACAAAGAGAACCCACCCAGACAGAACCCACCAAGACAGAACCCACCAAGATAGAACCCACAAGACAGAACCCACCAAGACAGAATCCACCAAGATAGAACCCACCAAGACAAAACCTACCAAGATAGAACCAACCAAGACAGAACCCACCAAGACAGAACCCACCAAGATAGAATCCACCAAGACAGAACCCACCAAGATAGAACCCAAAAAGACAAAACTCACCAAGATAGAACCCACCAAGACAGAACCCACCAAGACAGACCCCATCAAGATGGAACCCTCCAAAAACGGAACCCACCAAGATAGAACCCATCAAGATAGAACCCACAAATATAGAACCCACCAAGACAGAACCCACTAAGACAGAACTAACCAAGACAGAACCCACCAAGATAGAATCCACCAAGGCAGAACCCACTAAGATAGAACCAACTAAGACAGAATCAATTAAGACAGAACCCACCAAGACTGAACTAACCAAGATAGAACCCTAAGACAGAACCCATCGATACAGAACCCATCGAGACAGAACCCACCAAGACAAAACCCACCGAGACAGAACCCACCAAGACAAAACCCACCAAGACAGAACCCACCAAGATAGAACCCACCAAGATAGAACCCATTAAGACAGAATCCACCAAAACAGGACCCACCAACACAAGAAACAAGACAGGCAGTGAAAATACCAGACCCCTCCCTTGCTTCCTCATGGTCCTGCCTGTCGACTCACCACCAGACGATATGAAATAGACTTTTTTATTTTTTTTATTAATACATCGGCCATCTCCCACCAAGGCAGGGTGGCCCGAAAAAAGAAAAACTTTCATCATCCTTCACTCCATCACTGTCTTGCCAGAGGCATGCTTACACTACAGTTACAAAACTGCAACATTAACACCCCTCCTTCAGAGTGCAGACACTGTACTTCCCATCTCCAGGACTCAAGTCCGGCCTGCCGGTTATCCTGAATCCCTTCATAAATGTTACCTTGCTCACACTCCAACAGCACGTCAAGTCCTCATTAATGTCAACTAGACATTTATACCTTGTGCATGTACTTGTAGAATTAAAGGTATTATTATTATTATTATTTATTGACGTTTCGTCAATAAAGATACCTAAGTGTTGCACAAGTGTCTTACTAACTTCTCGGTACTGTATACCATTTATTATATGAGGTGTTGGAGCTCTGCTGTGATGCAGGTGTTGGGAGCTCTGCTGTGATGCAGGTGTTGGGAGCTCTGCTGTGATGCAGGTGTTGGAGGTCTGCTGTGATGCAGGTGTTGGGAGCTCTGCTGTGATGCAGGTGTTGGAGAAACATAAACATTTCCTCACTGAGGCAAAGAAACACTGCTATCAGATTTCATTTCACCTGTGAAAACAATCAGTATATCGTTACGCAATATGCTGACCGACGTGTTGGGAACATTGTACTATTAGTGAGTACGCGGGGCCTGGAATCCAGGTCACAGATTGGTTTTGACTAGTTGGTCGGCTTTTTACTACCACAGCAACTCTGCCAGAAGATGAAGGCGTTTGACGGCTTCGTCTCTAATGAGTCAGCGAGAGTCTTCAGGAGTTGGTGTAACTGGGGTCACACACACACACACACACACTACACCCACACAATGGAGGAGTACCTCCAGTTGACGATAATTCTATAAAGAGAACAGCTTTGGGAATGAGAAATCACGCAACATGAACCTGCTGTAATTCTGTAGCATAAAAAAAAGCGATCAAATATTACAACGTGGAATGGGGGTTGGAATCCTTCTCGGAGCACGGGAAGGCACTGTGCAGTGACACACCGGGGAGACTGATCAGAAGGCACTGTGCAGTGACACACCGGAGAGACTGATCAGAAGGCACTGTGCAGTGACACACCGGAGAGACTGATCAGCAAACTAGAAGGGCGAGCAAGGGTCAGTAAGGGATATGTTTTACAAAGGAATACTCGGATACTCATGAACGGAATGTTGAAAATGAGAGACAGGAAGCGAGAGCATAGATGGTAAATGAAAACAAAACAGAGTTTCGCGAACACTGGGAAATGGTTATTCCATCTAAGGGAAGCAAAGATGTGATGTGGATGAGGAAGTGACGGGAATGATGGGGTGACGGAAGTAACGGAGGTGACGGGAGAGACAGAGGTGGCGGAAGTGACGGGAGTCACAGAAGTGATAAAAGTGATGGGGTAACGGGAGTGACTTAAGTGACGGAACTGACGGAGTGACGAAAGTGAAGGAGGTGACGGAAATAACGGAGGCGTCGGAAGTGACAGGAGTGACGGGGAAGACGAAAGTGGCGGAGACAAACACAGTTTAAACAGTAGGTATAACATAACCCAGGTGAACAGAGATCATTAATGCTGGCCAGTTTAAGGCAAAGAGGCGGTCCCAGGAGCTGATGCTTAACACCAACAAGCGCAGTTCGCAGAGTAGTACAACATTACGACAAAGCCTTAGGAAAACAAATGCGAAGAAAGTCCCGCAATATGACAAAAACACCAGTAAAGAACTGTATAAAAAAAAACTGAAACACCTCAGCTACGAGAAACGTTTTAACGACAATTCATCGAAATGTTTACAAGTGACATTCTCCCTCCTCTCTATCTCTATCTTCTATCCTCCCCTCTCCCACTCTACGCACTCTTCCACCTCGTCCGCGTAACACTGACTCCCCGAAATGGACTTTAGCGTTGCCCATGAATATAATAATTTAATATAATAACGATAATGAATGTGCCGTTGCGTACAACAAGGCCAAGTGTTTCTAGCGAATGTAAATGGCAGGAAAAAATAAAATAAAAAGTAATCTCTGGTCACTCTGTCTGACTTTTTTGGGTTATCCTAGGTTGTCTACATATATGTTTAATAATCTATGTAACTGTATTTGTGTATACCTGAATAAACTTACTTACCTGTCTGGAGGGAGCTGCGCATCGTAGACTCGAACAAAATGATAATGACGAATAACTGAATCGAATATATTTGAATATAGAGAGGAGAAAAAGCCCAATAATCTCTGCTGGAAATTGCAAAGCAAAAAATGCGGTAGAGTTTTATACAGAACTGAAAATAGTTCACTCCTAAATATACTGGTCTCACTGTGGCATAATATGCCAACTAAGAGTATTATTTAATGTTAATATAGCGATATCTAGGAAATAATATTTTGCAAAGTAGTTAGACTGTTGGGTTTAGTCCTGACTCTTTCTCTTCTACTTCAGCTCTTCCTCTCACCGGCTATTCTTCTTCTGTCCCCACTTCCCCCTCGCCCCTAGTGGGTCCTTACCTGAGAGTCTGAACTAACTAATATTTTGCATTTGCATTCCTGTATATACAGTGAGAAGCGTTTTTTATCTCAGCTTAAATTTGCTGAAAGCTTCTTTTAATACCTATTTCAGACGTTACAATATACTTGTCTGGTGGTGAAAAGGTGCAGCCTCAATAACATTCTTGTGGGCGATAGGTTTTCAACCCCCCATTAATCATCAGCCATTTGCATTTACGGGCTGTGGGTCGTACGTTGGACTACGTGCGGCCAGCGGTAACAACCTGGTTGATCAGGCCCTGATCTACCGAGAGGCCTGGTCAAGGACTGGGCCGCGGGGGCGTTGACCCCCGGAACACCCTCCAAGTAGACTCTAGGTAAACAGTCCTGACGATTACCTCCCCACCCTCCCTTTGTTAAAATTTACCTATAAAACATTACACAAATACGTAACCCGCACACAGTGTGACTAGTCCAGGGCGGACCGAAACGTCGTCATAATCTTCTCTCTTCTATCTACCCGTGAACTATTATCCGGTCTAAATCTCGTCTAAAGAAGTCAGTTCAGTTATTTGAAAAGAAATCACTAGGAAATGGCAGGAAAGAGAAAGATGAGTAGACTGTACAAACCAAGAGTGAGAAGACTTTTGGCATAGTCCCCTACAGAAAAAGAAAAAGTATCGACACAACTGACGAGGCGCTCTAATGCATTAGCAAATACCTCCCTAACAGAAAACTTGGGTTCGAGACCCGGACGACCAAAAAAAAAAAAAAAAACTTGGCCTGTCCAACAAGGATCTGGATTGATTATCTTCCTGGTATATGTAAATAACCAAGATGGAGGAAACAGGATTTTCCATGACAATATTCACAAATTACACTAAATTAACGAGGAAAATAAGAGCGAAGATATACTGTCTGATGTTACGGGAATACTTGAAAAAAGTACAGGAACGCCTGTAAACTATATTGCGGTTATAACCTAACAAATGCCATGTGATGAGGATGATTAAGGTCACAGTAAAATATCAAACAAATAAGGACAAAACGAATATAATCGGAAAGGAAATGTCTGGGATGAAAAGTAAACTTCACGGTGCAGACATCAGCGGATACATAGACCTGGCAATACAGAAGAAGAGACTTAACAAAATTTAACAAGAGCGCATGCATAACAGTGCATAAAATTAGTGCTGAAGTAGCACCATCATGGTACTACAAGGGTAAATGATGGAAAAGGACACAAGTTTGCAATTAATTAGAGGGAAGGAAGAACACGCGCTTATATAGTGAACGAAGTGGCAAAAAAAAAAAAGGTTTCATGAGAGAGTAATGGAGCGGGGTGAGCTCCAGAAGGAGGTTGAGTGGGGTGACCTCCAGAAGGAGGTTGAGTGGGGTGAGCTCCAGCAGGAGGTTGAGTGGGGTGAGCTCCAGAAGGAGGTTGAGTGGGGTGAGGTCCAGCAGGAGGTTGAGTGGGGTGACCTCAAGAAGGAGGTTGAGTGGGGTGAGCTCCAGCAGGAGGTTGAGTGGGGTGAGTTCCAGCAGGAGGTTGAGTGGGGTGACCTCCAGAAGGAGGTTGAGTGGGGTGAGCTCCAGCAGGAGGTTGAGTGGGGTGCCCTCCAGAAGGAGGTTGAGTGGGGTGAGCTCCAGCAGGAGGTTGAGTGGGGTGAGTTCCAGCAGGAGGTTGAGTGGGGTGACCTCCAGAAGGAGGTTGAGTGGGGTGAGTTCCAGCAGGAGGTTGAGTGGGGTGAGCTCCAGAAGGAGGTTGAGTGGGGTGAGCTCCAGCAGGAGGTTGAGTGGAGTGAGTTCCAGCAGGAGGTTGAGTGGGGTGAGCTCCAGCAGGAGGTTGAGTGGGGTGAGCTCCAGCACGAGGTTGAGTGGGGTGAGCTCCAGCTGGAGGTTGAGTGGGGTGAGCTCCAGCAGGAGGTTGAGTGGGGTGAGCTCCAGCACGAGGTTGAGTGGGGTGAGCTCCAGCAGGAGGTTGAGTGGGGTGAGCTCCAGCACGAGGTTGAGTGGGGTGAGCTCCAGCAGGAGGTTGAGTGGGGTGAGCTCCAGCACGAGGTTGAGTGGGGTGAGCTCCAGCACGAGGTTGAGTGGGGTGAGCTCCAGCACCAGGTTGAGTGGGGTGAGCTCCAGCAGGAGGTTGAGTGGGGTGAGCTCCAGCACGAGGTTGAGTGGGGTGAGCTCCAGCAGGAGATTGAGTGGGGTGAGCTCCAGCACGAGGTTGAGTGGGGTGAGCTCCAGCAGGAGATTGAGTGGGGTGAGCTCCAGCACGAGGTTGAGTGGGGTAAGCTCCAGCAGGAGGTTGAGTGGGGTGAGCTCCAGCAGGAGGTTGAGTGGGGTGAGCTCCAGCAGGAGGTTGAGTGGCGTGAGCTCCAGCAGGAGGTTGAGTGGGGTGAGCTCCAGCAGGAGGTTGAGTGAAAGTACTCCAGCAGGAGATTATAGGTGAAAAGTCCAGAAACACGAAGTTGAGTTCCTGCAGCCAGCACATGAAGTGCAACGCAATTATCACACAACTTAAAAAATCACTAATCACAAAAAAGTCAGACAGCCACGAATTTTTCCCACTCACTGCAACCACGCACACACACAGCAACCACGCACACACACAGCAACCAGCACACACACACAGCAACCACGCACACACACAGCAACCACGCACACACACACACAGCAACCACGCACACACACACAGCAACCACGCACACACACACAAGCAACCACGCACACACACACACAGCAACCACGCACACACACACAGCAACCACGCACACACACAGCAACCACGCACACACACACAGCAACCACGCACACACACACAGCAACCACGCACACACACACACAGCAACCACGCACACACACACACAGCACCACCAACAACCAGCAACCCCCACACACAGCAACACACCCAAGAAACCACACACAGCAACCAGCACACACACAAAACCACACACACAGCAACCACACACACACACAGCAACGACGCACACACACACACAGCAACCACGCACACACACACACAGGAACGCCCTGTAAACTATATTGCGGTTATACCCTAACAAATGCCATGTGATGAGGATGAATAATGTCACAATAAAATATCGAACTAATAAGGACAAAACGAATTTAATCGGAAAGGAAATATCTGAGACGAAAAGTAAACTTCACGGTCCAGACATCAGCGGATACATAGACCTGGCAAATATAGAAGAAGAGGCTTAACAGTCTGGGGCACATAAGGTAGTCATTGCTGTGATGTATAACCCACCACAGAACTGCAGGAGGCCAAGAGAGGAATATGAAGAGAGCTATTACAATATTAGTTAGAGAGCTAGGGGCAAAACCCGATTACTCGGCCTGATATCTAAGGGACACTGCTCTCATATACAATACTGCAATATATAATAAAGGTTAATGTCCGGGGTATATAAAATACACACATTAAATTTATAAAGATATATATTTTCTTTTACTAGCAAAAATGTATATAAAAAGAGTACAATCTTTGAACATAAAATATAAAAATAAAAGCATGGTCTTTGTACAATAAGCGTAATAATTTGTACTATAGGATAACAATATCACATTGTTAAATTTACACGACTATCCTGTCTTACATATTACACACTTTAATGTCACACCACATATACAACTTACTAGAGTCACACGACCCTTTAATGTCACAAGACATACAACTTCCAAGAGTCACAAGACCCTTTCATGTCACAAGACATATACAACTTACTAGAGTCACACGACCCTTTAATGTCACAAGACATACAACTTCCTAGAGTCACAAGACTTCATGTCGCAAGACATATACAGCTTACTCTTAGTGTCACATTACTGTCACACGACACTGTTGACGCCCTCCATATCTCACACTTTGTGTGTGAACCCTCCAACTCTCCGTGGCAAAACACCCTTGTCCCGTTATGACACGCTCTCGCTACTGTGTCACCACCGTGTGACACTCCGTCTCTCTGTGTCACCACCGTGTGACACTCCGTCTCTCTGTGTCACCACCGACACCCTGTTCACTGAGCGAAAACGCCCCCTTTCTATTTGTGCCCCCTAAGACACCTCCGTCGTTGGTTCACACCCTCCATGTCAGACACCGTAGTCCTCAACACGGCGTGTCACTCTTCTCACGTGACACAAGCCGTGGATCATACTACACTTCTCGTAGTCGGCAGGAAACTGAGTTCAGCCAGCAGGAAAATAAGTCCAGTTATGGCAGGCTGGGATACAACAAGGCAATCAATCTGATGCCATCCACAGCTAACTCAGGGAAGCCGTGGACCATACTCAAGGCAGGTTCCCTGAACCCTGACATTGACTATGGTGACGTCACGCTAGGTACTGCCGCCCAGTAACACCTGATGCGCAGTACACAAGTGGTCCGTCAACCACTTAACCCAATTATCTTGTTCAGGGTTCGCAACAAGACTAACAGAGCAATGGTGGACACACTGAGGTGGCAAGAGAAGCTCACTCCAGCAGAGCAAAGTTACTGGTTATGGGCGATTTCAACTACAGGGAGATCGATTGGGAAAACCTGGAGCCACATGGGGGTCCCGAAATATGAAGAGCCAAGATGATGGATGTGGTACTGGAAAACCTCATGCACCAACATGTTAGGGACACTACCAGAGAGAGAGAGAGGGGAGGATGAACCAGCAAGACTGGAATTCGTGTTCACCCTGAGCAGATCGGACACTGAGGACATCACGTATGAGAGGCCCCTTGGTGCTAGTGATCACGTGGTTCTGAGCTTTGAATACATAGTAGTGTTACAAGTGGAGAGGGTAACAGGAGTTGAATGGGAAAAGCCAAACTATAAAAGGTATGAGGAACTTCCTGCAGGAGGTTCAGTGGGACAGAGAATTGGCAGGAAAATCAGTAAACGAAATGATGGAATACGTAACAACAAAATGCAAGGAGGCAGAGGAAAGGTTTGTTCCCAAGGGCAACGGGAATAATGGGAAGACCAGAACGAGCCCTTGGTTTACCCGAAGGTGTAAGGAGGCAAAAACTAAGTGCACTAGAGAATGGAAAAAGTACAGAAGGCAAAGGACCCAGGAAAATAATAAGATCAGTCGAAGAGCCAGAAACGAGTAAGCACAGATAAGGAGGGAGGCCCAGCGACAGTACGAAAAGAACATAGCATCGAAAGTCGAGTCTGACCCGAAACTGCTGTATCGCCACATTAGGAGGAAGACAACAGTCAAAGTCCAGGTAATCAGGCTGAGGAAAGAAGGTGGGGGAGCTCACAAAAAACGATCAAGAGGTATGTGAGGAGCTCAACACGAGATTTAAAGAAGTATTTACAGTGGAGACAGGAAGGACTCTGAGAAGACAGAACAGAGGGGTACACCAATAAGGAATTTACCAACAAGTGTTGGATGAAATATACACAACTGAGGAGGAGGTGAAGAAGCTGTAAGTGACCTTGATTCCTCAAAGGCTGTGGGACCGGACAACATCTCTCCGTGGGTCCTTAGAGAGGGAGCAGAGACGCTGTGTGTTCCACTAACGACAATTTTCAACACATCCCTTGAAACTGGGTAACTACCTGAGGTATGGAAGACGGCAAATACAGTTCCCATTTTTAAGAAAGGAGTCAGAAACGAGGCACTAAACTATAGACCAGTGTCACTAACGTGTATAGTATGCAAAGTCATGGAGAAGGTTATCAGGAGGAGAGTGGTAGAGCACCTGGAAAGGAACAAGATTATAAACGACAACCAGCACGGATTCAGGGAAGGCAAATCCTGTGTCACAAACCTTCTGGAGTTTTATGACAAGGTAACAGAAGTAAGAGACGAGAGAGAGGGGTGGGTTGATTGCGTTTTCTTGGACTGCAAGAAGGCCTTCGACACAGTTACTCACAAGAGATTAGTGCAGAAGCTAGAGGATCAGGCACGTATAACAGGAAGGGCACTGCAATGGATCATAGAATACCTTACAGGGGGACAACAACGAGTGATGAGGTATCACAATGGGCGCCTGAGACGATCGGCTGGACACTTGGTCCAGGAACAGGCTACTCGAATTTAACTCCGCCAAATGCAAAGTCATGAAGATCGGGGAAGGGCAAAGAAGACCGCAGACAGAGTATAGGCTAGGTGGCCAAAGACTGCAACCCTCACTCAAGGAGAAAGATCTTGGGGTGAGTATAATACCGAGCACATCTCCGGAAGCACACATCAACAAGATAACTGTTGCAGCATATGAGCGTCTGGCAAACCTGAGAATAGCGTTCCGATACCTCAGTAAGGAATCGTTCAAGACTCTACACCGTGTACGTCAGGCCCATACTGGAGTATGCAGCACCAGTTTGGAACCCACACCTGGTCAAGCACATCAAGAAATTAGAGAAAGAGCAAAGGTTTGCAACAAGGCTAGTTCCAGAGCTAAGAGGAATGTCCTCCGAAGAAAGGTTAAGGGAAATCGGCCTGGCGACACTGGAGGACAGGAGGGTTAGGGGAGACATGATAACGACGTTCAAAGTACTGCAAGGAATAGATAAGGTGGACAGAGACAGGATGTTCCAGAGATGGGACACAGAAATAAGGGGTCACAATTGGAAGTTGAAGACTCATATCAGTCAAAGGGATGTTAGGAAGTATTTATTCAGTCACAGAGTTGTCAGGAAGTGGAACAGTCTGGCAAGTGAGGTAGTGGAGGCAGGAACCATACATAGCTTTAAGACGAGGTTTATAAAGCTCGTGGAGCAGGGAGAGAGAGAACCTAGTAGCGGTCAGTGAAGAGGGGGGCCAGGAGCTGAGTATCGACCCCTGCAACCACAAATAAGTGAGTACACACACACACACACACACACACACACACACACACACACACACACACACACACACACACACTAAAAAGCATTGTAATCTATCATTTGGCTGTTCGAAATTGCCTTTGCAAAACAATATATTTTTATTGACCACATCGGACAAATGACACTTTCCGTGTGTGTGTCTTCGAGATTCTTTCACGTGTAACAAGAGTTTCTAAACCGCTCCACCTTACGGGTCCATTTTGCATTGCTTATCCGGTGATTTTGTTTGCAAGAGCAATCTCCACCGTAAAAATACTTGAAGCGTTGCAAGAAGGTCCAAGAGCTTTTTACTGGCAGATGTGACGGGAGTAATTGAAGGGTGAGCAGCCAGTAGCTACCTGTTGTGTTATTTAACCCTAAGGTGTGTACCAGGTTCACTTCCCTTGCCAGACTTACACTAGTAGCATGGTTGCAGCGTCCCTGCTCGTCCCTCACAGTGAAGGAATAAGTGGCAGGGACATGTGTAGTTTGATATACATACTTACATGTAACTGGAAAATAATCACATTTATTGTCAGTGGCATACTGATGTTTAGTGTTTTACTCTACTGTTAAATTGTAATGCAGTAATGAAAAATGTTGTAAACAGAGAGAAATATGGGAAAGTTCGTGAAAAATCCAGCAATCCAGAGGCGGAAGTTACTTTCACAGCGGCTGCGTAATACGTCATGGATTTATTTATGTTTTGACGTGAACGAGGGGTTGCGGTTGTGTCACCAGCAGACAACCTCAGGTTCGCACACTCGCTCGCAATTGCTCGTGCCGCCCGTCGTCAAGCAACATATAATGGATGTAAAGCAGTGCAAATGGTGGAGTCTCAGCAGAGGTATAATGTTACACTCTCTGGGGAATTGCGGGTCAATACTGTTTTTTTTTTTCTTAAAAGCACTCACACACACATGTCGACTTGAGTTTGCATTTTGTTTTAATTTCCCATTCAGTCATTTTTTTAGAATAAATTTTGTTTTGCCAACGATGCTAAGTATTCCAGGTTCACCAGGGGATGTCATCACGAGTCTACTGTACCCCTAAACCTCGAAGGTACTTAAGTTACAACCCCACGGTACCCCACACCACTATGGTACCTGAGTCACTGTCCACGGTACCCCACACCACGATGGTACCTGAGTCACTGCCCACAGTACTCCACATCACTATGGTACCTGAGTCACTGCCCACAGTACCCAGACACCACGATGATACTTAAGTTACAGACCGCTGTACCACTGCATCACCAGGAAACGCAGACTCGAGTCTGCGTTCACGACAGCCTGAACTCTCAGCTTGCATTAAGTTGCGTGTTTTCACAACACTTTCCTTTTATGAAGATTAAAGGTGTAGGAAGAAAACCAGAAACTGTGAAGGTAAATACAGTGAAGAAACGGTAGTGGTGGGACTGACCCTTATATTGGGAAGACGTTTCACTCATTGTAGACATTTATCAAGCCATCTGACATGATAGAGCTCCACACAGAGCAAGATAGGCGAGAGTGGGACTAGCAAGAAATTGATCTCACTCCAGGCTTAGGCCTGCAAGCGACACATTAGTGTGGTCTTGAAAACCATCTGTGTTATTATCTGGAGAGACAAAACGTCTCTTTTCCTCTTCTACTGCGTCCCCAGTGTTGGGGAATGTGTCTCTAACCGTTTCAAAACATTCTCCAGGAAGCACAGCCTCGATGCTGTGAGTGTGCTCCAGATGTAAGAGCCTCAACCTTCCTTAGGTAGATGCTGATAGCCTGACAATCCCCAGGCGCTGTGTGACCCCTAAGGAATTAGCGCTTCCCCACGAATATAACATAATAACAGGAATAATAATAATGATAATAAATAAATATCAACAACAGCAATAATAATAATAATAATAATAATAATAATAATAATAATAATAATAATAATAATTATAATAATAATAATAATAATAAAAATAATAATAATAATAACAATAATAATAATAACAATAACAATAATAAAAATAACTAAATATTTTATTATTTCCACTGACTTTCGGATAAGTAAATAGCAAAAAAAAAAAAAATTATTGTAACCACGAGCAAGTGGTATTTAATCAATAACAAACTGTTGCTAGCCGGGGGATCGAACCCGTGTTGTTTTAGCCCGCCTCGTGGGAAGAGAGCGAAAATTCACGACGCTCTAAGCCACTAGACCATACAATCCTACAAACAACAGGAGCCTAGCGAACTAGGCTTGTTTCATGTTGCGAGGACATACGATGGTGTGTACTAGCCTCCATAAGCAGTACATATATGTATTGCTGTAACCACAAACAAGTGGTATTTAATCGATAACAAACTGCGGCTAGCCAGGGGATCGAACCCGTGTTGTTTTAGCCCGCCTAATGGTGAGCGAAAATTCCACGACTGCTTGTGGAGGCTAGTACACCAAACGGGAAGTAGAATAAAACTTGCTCTGAGACACCCACACCATCGTATGTCCTCGGATCACGGTACAACACCTAACTCTGCTGGGTGCGTGATTCTTGTAAGATTGTATGGTCCCGTGGGTTAGAGCGCCGTAGAATTTTCGCTCACAACGAGGCGGGCTTAACCAACATGACATACCACGGGCGGGGATAGAACCCGCGATCAGTCATAAAACTCCAGACCAGATGGTTTGTTTGCAATCGTGTCATTACGATTACGTGAGTCATGATGACGTTAAAACAACATGGGTTCGATCCCCCGGCTAGTCGCAGTGTTGTTATTTATATATATATATATATATATATATATATATATATAAATCATTTATTTATATTCTGTTGTGTCGGGGATTTAAGAAGGTATATACGTCAAGTGTAAATTCCTTCTGTTTGCGTGAGTGGCGAAACATCAGTGTAAAAGTGTTTACAACTTAAGTGTTATGTTTAAGTTACATATTAACGTGAATAACATAAAGAGTTAACGATGGCAGGAGTGTCTCTGTGTTGAGCGAGAGTAATGAAGTGGAGGTGAGGCAACGCTTCCGCCTGGTGTTCCCTCTCATTACTGAGGAAGAAGGTGGGGTGAGGGGAAGTGAGGGGGGTGACTGGAAGCAAGGAGGAGGGGTACGGGGGTACAGGAAAGGGGAGGTGGCGTTGAGAGGCAGTGTGGGGGGCAAGAATACGGGACAAAGTTGAAAATAAATATGATTCTGATAAAGCATGGGTTGAGTGGAGGTGCAGGTGTCAGGTGTTGGTCATTGGTTAAGTGGAGGTGTTGTAATGAGTTTTGTGGAGGTGTTGTCATGGATTAAGTGGAGGTGCAGGTGTTGGTCATGAATTGAGTGGAGGTGCAGGTGTTGGTCATGGAATGAGTTAGTGGGAGGTGGTCATTGGATGAATGAGTAGGTGGGAGGTGCAGGTGTTGGTCCTGCGTTGAGTGAGTGGGAGGTGCAGGTGTTGGTCATGGGTTGAGTGGGTGGGAGGTGCAGGTGTTGGTCCTGGGTTGAGTGGGTGGGAGGTGCAGGTGTTGGTCCTGGGCTTAGTGAGTGGGTGGGAAGTGCAGGTGTTGGTCCTGGGCGAGTGAGTGGGTGGGAGGTGCAGGTGTTGGTCCTGGGCTGAGTGAGTGGGTGGGATGTGCAGGTGTTGGTCCTGGCTGAGTGAGTGGGTGGGAGGTGCAGGTGTTTGTCCTAAGCTGAGTGTGTGGGTGGGAGGTGCATGTGTTAGTCCTAGGCTGAGTGGGTGGGAGGTGCAGGTGTTGGTCCTGGGTTGAGTGGGTGGGAGGTGCAGGTGTTAGTCATGGGTTGAGTGAGTGGGAGGTGCAGGTGTTGGTCATGGGTTGAGTGAGTGGGAGGTGCAGGTGTTAGTCATGGGTTGAGTGAGTGGGAGGTGCAGGTGTTGGTCCTGGGTTGAGTGGGTGGGAGGTGCAGGTGTTGGTCCTGGGCTGAGTGAGTGGGTGGGAGGTGCAGGGGTTGGTTCTGGGCTGAGTGAGTGGGTGGGAGGTGCAGGTTTTGGTCCTGGGCGAGTGGTGAGTGGGTGGGAGGTGCAGGTGTTGGTCCTGGGCTGAGTGAGTGGGTGGGAGGTGCAGTTGTTGGTCCTGGGCGAGTGAGTGGGTGGGAGGTGCAGGTGTTGGTCCTGGGCTGAGTGAGTGGGTGGGAGGTGCAGGTGTTGGTCATGAGCTGAGTGTGTGGGTGGGAGGTGCAGGTGTTGGTCCTGGGTTGAGTGGGTGGGAGGTGCAGGTGTTGGTCCTGGGTTTAGTGAGTGGGTGGGAGGTGCAGGTGTTGGTCCTGGGCGGGTGAGTGGGTGGGAGGTGCAGGTGTTGGTCATGGGCTGAGTGAGTGGGTGGGAAGTGCAGGTGTTGGTCATGAGCTGAGTGAGTGGGTGGGAGGTGCAGGTGTTTGTCCTAAGCTGAGTGTGTGGGTGGGAGGTGCAGGTGTTAGTCCTGGGCTGAGTGGGTGGGAGTTGCAGGTGTTGGTCCTGGGTTGAGTAGGTGGGAGGTGCAGGTGTTAGTCATGGGTTGAGTGAGTGGGAGGTGCAGGTGTTGGTCATGGGTTGGTGAGTGGGAGGTGCAGGTGTTAGTCATGGGTTGAGTGAGTGGGAGGTCAGGTGTTGGTCCTGGGTTGAGTGGGGGAGGTGCAGGTGTTGGTCCTGGGCTGAGTGAGAGGGTGGGAGGTGCAGGTGTTGGTCCTGGGCTGAGTGAGTGGGTGGGAGGTGCAGGTTTGGTCCTGGGCGAGTGAGTGGGTGGGAGGTGCAGGTGTTGGTCATGTGCTGAGTGTGTGGGTGGGAGGTACAGGTGTTCGGTCATGGGCTGAGTGAGTGGGTGGGAGGTGCAGGTGTTGGTCCTGGGTTGAGTGGGTGGGAGGTGCAGGTGTTGGTCATGGGTTGAGTGAGTGGGAGGTGCAGGTGTTGGTCATGGGTTGGGTGAGTGGGAGGTGCAGGTGTTAGTCATGGGTTGGTGAGTGGGAGGTGCAGGTGTTGGTCCTGGGTTGAGTGGGTGGGAGGTGCAGGTGTTGGTCCTGGGCTGAGGGGAGTGGGTGGGGGTGCAGGTGTTGGTCCTGGGCTGAGTGAGTGGGTGGGAGGAGCAGGTTTGGTCCTGGGCAGTGAGTGGGTGGTAGGTGCAGGTGTTGGTCCTGGGCTGAGTGAGTGGGTGGGAGGTGCAGGTGTTGGTCCTAGGCGAGTGAGTGGGTGGGAGGTGCAGGTGTTGGTCATGAGCTGAGTGTGTGGGTGGGAGGTGCAGGTGTTGGTCCTGGGCTGGTGAGTGGGTGGGAGGTGCAGGTGTTCGTCATGGGCTGAGTGTGTGGGTGGGAGGTACAGGTGTTCGTCATGGGCTGTGGTGGGTGGAGGTGCAGGTGTTTGTCCTGGGCTGAGTGTGTGGGTGGGAGGTGCAGGTGTTGGTCCTGGGCTGAGTGGGTGGGAGGTGCAGGTGTTGGTCCTGGGCTGAGTGGGTGGGAGGTGCAGGTGTTGGTCCTGGGCGAGTGGTGGGTGGGGGTGCAGGTGTTGGTCCAGGGCTGAGTGAGTGGGTGGGAGGTGCAGGTGTTGGTCAGGGCTGAGTGAGTGGGTGGGAGGTGCAGGTGTTGGTCATGAGCTGAGTGTGTGGGTGGGAGGTGCAGGTGTTGGTCCTGGGCTGGTGAGGTGGGTGGGAGGTGCAGGTGTTCGTCATGGGCTGAGTGAGTGGGTGGGAGGTGCAGGTGTTTGTCCTGGGCTGAGTGTGTGGGTGGGAGGTGCAGGTGTTGGTCCTGGGCTGAGTGGGTGGGAGGTGCAGGTGTTGGTCCTGGGCTGGTGAGTGGGTGGGAGGTGCAGGTGTTGCGGTTGATGATGTTATACACACTTTATGACACGTTACTTTCATAATTTCCTTCAGTTCACTTCAGCACCTGAACAGTCCATTGCCACTGAGCCTCTGTGTTTTCTTATTGATGTTACATAGTTAACTTTCAGTTAAATACAGAAAGCACAGTTATTTACATTTCTTTAAATTACAGAGTACGTTTTAAACACTGTATCGAGTGTTGAGCTAAACAAGTGCAACACCGCAACAGTTGCACTGCGAAGAAAGGCGAGATATATTATGAAGGAAGTGAGAGGTGCAGAGTTTGTTGGTTAGTAAATTAATCCCGGTGGTGGCGTCGGCGGCGGTGGTAGGGTGGGGGTAAACACGAGCTAAAGACGAGTAACAATATCGGTAGAAGGTCTCTTGTCTTGCTGTCCTTGTTGAGCGTGAAGGTCTTGTGAGGTCCGTCCCGACCTGTCACTGCTCCAGGGTGTCAAACACAAAACTAATTTCTTAGATTTAAATAAGGTTGTCATTGAACTTTAGCCGAGTGATTTGTGCGGTGGGAGATGAAAGTGGTCATGCTGGGGCAATTTGATTGTGTGTACTCACCTAGTAATGGCTGCGGGTTTCGATTCTCGGTTTCTCCCCATCCCCGCTTCTTAACTGCATAACACCTTGTTTCACTTCCTACCTCGTACGGCCCTCTCGAAACTATCTTTTAAATCTGCATGTGAAGTTACATTCCCCTTTCCTGGCTTAAGTTATTTAAGTTTCTGGCCACAGCTAGGATTAAGAAATTCTTCCTAACATCCCTCAGACTTGACTGCATCATCAGTTTCCTCTTTGGTCCCTTGTCCTTGATCCCCGTCTTTAAGCACTCTCTCATGTCTTTTCATCAAGTCCTCTAAGTATCTTTTACATTGTTGTCATATTTTCTTAAGTCCTTCTGCCGATTAGGTAAAACTTGCGATTTTGGCTTAAAAAGCAACGCTCTTCTTCCATAAGACAAGCGAAAATTTGTGTATGCAATAATTTCTAAAAAATTCGAACCTAACGAAAAAATATATTTCATTGTGTTTGTTTATTAATAAATTAATGTTAACGTATCTAAAATATATTTAATTGGGTTAGGCTAAATTAAATTGCGCTTGTTGTAATAAGGTTAGGTAGGTTTTCAAAGTTTCTCTTGGTACAAAATTATAAATTCTTACATTAACATAAATGGAAAAAATATATCTTTAACGTATAAGAAAATTTTCGAAAGAACTTAATTTTAGAATGAGTTCTTGCTAATTGACCAGTTTTACCTAATCCACAATATATATATATAAATAAATATATATATATATATATATATATATATATATATATATATTATATATATATATATATATATATATATATATATATATATATATATGTCTTCGATTAGGTAAAACGGTCAATTAGCAAGAACTCATCTAAAATAAAGTCCTTTCTAAAATTTTCTCTTATACGATTAAAATATATTTTCATTTATGTTAATGTAAGAATTTATATTTGCCAAAAAACTTTGAACCTACTAACATATTACAACAAGCGCTTTTTGCTAACAACTAAATATATTTTAGATACGTTGCATAATTTAAATAAACAAACACAATAAATATTTTCTTATTTAATATTTTCGAGATTACCATTAAAAAACCGATTTTGGCAAATACAACCGCTCACCTTGCCATATAAGACAAGTGAAAATTTTGTATCAATAATTTCCTTAAAATCATTTGAACATAACGAAAAAAATATATTTCATTGTGTTTGTTTATTATTAAATTAATGTTAACGTATCTAAAATATATTTAGTTGGGTTAACTAAATTAAATTGCGATTGTTATAATAAGGTTGGTAGG
>WNWK01002792.1:0-45000 GCA_009830355.1 Cherax destructor
GGCAGAACCTTAAATCCGTTTAGCAGCTAAAAAGGGGGTTTTTTTGACGGAGGGACGCACCCTTCGGGGGGGGCGGGTTCCCACCCGCCACCCGTCTCTGAGTACATCCAGTGCTTGGAATCTTGGAAACCCCCCGGTTTCCGTCGCGCCCCCTCCGTGGGTGGGCCCTTTTGTCCTGACCAACCTCATAAGAGCCCCTGTATCTGTCACCTCCTGCCCATCAGCGCGCAGTTATCAGTGAAACCCAGCTGGGGACGCCCTTCCCCGACCATCACTTCCCCGGGGTGTTGTAGAGGATGACCGTTTCGCCCCAGTCTCCCCGTCGGCAGGCACGGGGCTGATCGTGTCATGGGACCCCAGCGACAGAGTTACTGCCTGTACAAAGATGACGTCATTTTTGGCTAATTTTTTCCTCCTGTTACGGTGTATGTGACAAGAGTTTTAAGGAGATCTGTGCTAGTCGACAACGAAAAGCAGAGTAAAGGGGGCCCCCCCCCCGGGCCCCCCTTGCACCCCTGTGCATCGTGGGGTTGAAAGGGGCCTTGTCGGAAACTTGATAGTGGGGAATTCCCCCCCGAGGAAGGATTTCATTGTCATCGCGGTTCCCTCTCCCGGTGGTGGAGGAAATCCCAGCGGCGTTTGGTGCAGTCCCCCGGTGAGTCCGCTACTAACCCTTTCCCTCCCCGGCCCGTGCAGGAAGATGATCTAGCTATGACAGACACCCGGGAAAAAGTTCCCAACTTCCCCCAGGTTTCAACCCCCGCCCCGCACTGCCGTGGAAAATTGGGGAGTCCAGGGTCTGACCCCATATTCTCACCAATTTGCTTGAAAATTCAAACCCTTCTGCCTGCGATTTGCCGAGCAAAGAGTGTTTGCTGCCCAACTCATTGCAAAGATGTCTATGGAGTTATCGGGGTCCATTTCCCTTTGGGAAACCCTCTAATCCAGTTCCCAAAAAAGATGGAACATTGGGGTCCATAGATTACGGAAAAATGAATGCCTGTACCATCCCAGACCATTTCCACCAGTTCTAATGACCCGTTACAGAACATTGGCATAAAAGGTTTTTAAAATCTTGATTTTTTCAAGGGTTTTTGGGAGATCCCTTTGATGACCAAAGCAAAGAACAAAGGTTTCTCGCCTACTGGTCATTATCAGTTAAAAAGAGAATCCCCCCTTTTCGTGGAAGCCCAATCAGTTCAGTCGTCAAAGAACATTTTCCGTACCCCCCGGGGGCACCCCCATGGTTACCTAGACGACTTTTTGTGATGTCCCAAGATGTTCCTAGATCTCGTAAAACGAGCGGGAGGGAAAAAAACTAAAGGGCAATCTTAATGAAGCTTTCAAAATGCCAGTTCCAAACAGGAAATAAAGTTTCTACGAGTGACCAGAGGGGCATCAAGAGGGGCGAGCTAAAATCTCAGCTGTGCGGGTTCCCAGACCAGGGGGGCGGATACTGCCGGGGCCCCCCGTGGGCCTAGCTGGATTCTACCGCACCTTAAACCCGGTTTTCCACCTTAGCTGCACCCGGGCGGCCCAAGAAAGATGTTTTTTGGGGGTGGACTGTGCCCAAAAAAAGAGCTTTGTCAATTTAAGAATGGGTTTAAAATCACCCCCCCCTTAGGTTTCCTGTTTTCCCAAAAGCTTTCCCCCACGACAGATGCCAAGGGTGGTTGCATTTTTGCCCGGGGAATCAAGGTAAGCAACAGCCAAACTTATGCTAGCCTTTTTTACCAAAGAAAATAAATTTCTTGTGACAGACCCAAAGCCTTAGCCTTCTGGGCTTTGAACCATTTAAAAGAGACATTATTTACCAGTATCCTATCAAGATTTACACGGATCATCTGCCCGTTATTATCCCTTTTGCAAACAAGAATCTCTGGGAAAACATGCTCGGTGGTCTCCCTTTAAATTTCAACCCAAATCTGCTATTCCGGGTAAGCAAAATTTTGGCGGCGCCTTGTCAGGCATATAGCCTTTTCAGTGCAGACAACTGTTCTCCGTCGAGGACCTAGAAGAGCCCAACGGCAGGACCCGGTGTGGTCACCAGTCCTCGATTCCTAACCAAGGAGGACGTTGGCCCAGTCAAGTCGCCCGTTCGCTGACAATTAGTGGCCCAATCAAGGAGTACTGTGTCGTGTAGCTGGGCAAATGGACCAGAACCGTACCCAACTGGTGATACCGGAGTCCCTGGTACCCAAGACTCTCAAGTTGATCCACTGTCCCAGGCGCAGCACCCGGAAAGGACCCGCATCAAACAGGCTAGAATGAAATATTTCTGGCCAAAGATGGCAGCGGAAATTGCCAAGTATGTACACCAGTGTGTCGTTTGCTTTAAAGGGTACTTCACGGGTCCCAATCCCATTCTGAAGTATCCCATTACAAAGGACCCCTGGGAGAGAACTTCTGTCGACCTGTTGACGAATTTCTCGACCTGGGAAAGGGGAATAAACCCTTTTCTTGTAATGGTAGATAACGATATACTCATTTAAAATACCCATCCCTGACAAACGGCGGAGACAGTCGCAAATGCTTTCCGTGGCGTATCTTTCCCCTCCGTCTTCCCCACGTGTTCTGTCGGGTGGGTGGGGTTCATAAATCCCACAATGAAGGACCTTTGTTCCAGGTTTGACATTCACCAAGCACCAGTAGCTCCCGTCACCCGGGAGTAATGGTCTTGCTGAAGCTTACAAACCGCAAAGTTCTGGAGGTGCTCAGAGTAACTGTTAATCCGAGTTGTACTACATGGGATGACGCTATTCAGATGTTCAGGCCTTTGGGGCTCCCTCAACAGCCGATTGGGAACACCCCATTTTTCCTTGTAGGCTATGATAAGCGTTTCCCTCAATCCTGTTTGCTCCCAGCCCAACTCTATGGCGCCAATAACACCGGATAGTTAAGATGCGGACCACACAGCTTGTTTTTCAGGGTCGTGAGAACCTAATAAAACCACGGATAGGTTTTCCCTCTGATCGCAACGCCCACGCTAAGGAAAGTAAGGTGGAACCAGGTTGCAAAGTTATGTTGCTCAACCACGCAGACCCCCGGGATGCATAAACTTGTCCCCAAGTTTTTCGGACCTTCCGTTCCTACGACAAACTCCGCGGCAATAAGTTCAAGGTGAGGGGAAGCTACCGGAACTATCAGAAGCTCACCTTGACCAAGAATATTTTTGATCATGTCAAGCTGAAGCAGACTGGAATCGCGGGCATTGCAAAACCACAATCAGACTCAAACTAGGACAACCCGTCTAGTTCTTCACCCGCTATCCCTACGACCCGATGACAGTCCTGTAAGGCTCCATACTTATGGCCTGAGACCCCGGACAGCAGTACATTTCTGTGACATTGACATACCTACTGGCTTGTCCGACTCCTACGCTAGCTACGCTAATTGTTTGCTTGCAGAAATGGGGATTAATGCGCACCATTGTATAGTTAGTAAATAATGGAGTCAGGGTGGACAACACCATGTAAATACGTAAAATTTATTCTTAGAGGGTACCCGTAAATATAATGAATTCCATGGAAATAATGTTATTGTGAGTGTGCATCATGTGTCTTGTAAAGCCTGTATAAAGGCAAGGGCAATATCGCCTTTTTGAGTTAAATCCACCTTGGGAAAAGCTACTGTCAGTCATTGTTTGCAGATGTGAGGATGCTACAGCGCCATGGTGTGCAGTCAAGTTGACGTCTGGCCCTGGGACAACCTGTATATAGAAAACTCTAGTTCCTGTGTCAGCATTGGCTTTTCTGTCCTCTGTCCAGCTGTACGGGTTTGGGCCCATTTTCTCTTCCCCCAAATCACGTGGGGGAGAGTTTTTCGGCCTGCACCGGCAATTTCCTGTTGAAATGTCAGGTGACCGGTAGCCAGTTTTCCCCGGGGAACCTGCGCTTTTTTTACACCTTTGTGCCCTCAGTATTGTTGTGTCGAGGGCGACACGCGGAGGGGCGACGGATGTAAACAGCCTATCCGAAGGGTGTTTCAACTCCGGCACTATGGTCTGCCCTCTAGGCCTATCAGGGTCGGGGTGGTCAGCCATGCTTCTCCCCTCACTTAAACCCCTACCTCACTGAAGCAGCATCTCCCCCTACGAACTGGCTCCCGGTCCCCTCACGCTCTGTCCCCTGTACACCTACCCTTGCCATTTAAAAACTGAGTCTTAGTCATCGGCCCTTTCTCTTTTTCCCCACGCTACCATTTCTGCCCAAAGTAAACAAAGAAGTTAGACTTAACATGGTTAGTCATTGGTTAATGTTAGAAAATGTGGGGACGAGAAAACGATAAGTATATTTTGTGTCCACCTCCTTCATCCAGGTGATGTATGCGACCTAGAAAATGTACAAAGATCAGTCGCATAAAGTAATTAAACATTTAACAATTGGAAAGAATCCTGAATTAATTCCCAAAATGGGGGAGGAAGTAAAGACAGACAGACATACATGGAAAATCTTGCTGGGGAAATTGGGGAAAAAAGTATACAATAAACTCAGTGTGTCAGCATGTTGGTCCACGACTCTTTAACCTACTACTAGTAGACAAGAATAATTTCCGGAAAAACAGTATTTTAAGAGGAAACTTTACTGCTGTTGCAGTCCAGTTTCCTGGACTGTTGTACGGCCGCTGGCAACAAAAGCCTGGTGTACCAAGCAGTCATAGAGAAGTTTGCATCAGACTGGACTACGTGGGTAGAAGAACCCTCCTACAATTACAGGTATGTCCAGGTACGTTTTAGGTTTTGTCATGCTATTTAAAATATATATGACATCTCCTTCCACTTGGTTATCCGTCGTAATCCATTCTCGTCTTCACAGTCTGATCATCCAGGTTGTGATGGCTACGTAGGGCTGCTGACCGCGAGCATCAGAAACTCAGCTGATAAGGTCTCGGCTAAGCTGTCAGATGTAAACAACTCTGGAAGTCAGTCACGGACATGCTACTGATTTTTTTTCTTTTCGGATATACCAAATGGCTCCTTTGTGAATTTAATTTTCATCTGATCTCGTCCTTGTCTCTGTTATTTCTAGAGCCTGTGCCAGTGTGTGGGGCAGCTATTGGCACTTAGGGTTCACGGGAAGTGGCACTCTTCAGCAGTTGAAGATGTTGCTGCTGGAGAGGGGGGAGGAGAATGGCTGGATCAGAAAAATGGGGGAAAATAAGTTGGAAGAAAGAGAAAGAAGGATATAAAAATATAAGAAGAAAAGGGAACACTGAAATCAGTGCGTGTGATAGCAGACTTGGCAGACGGTGCTATCGGGGCACAACGAGTACCCCAAAGAAAGAACTTGCTGAGGTCAGTGGTCCCCGACTCTTCAACACTTTCCTCTATGCATAAGAATTACCAACAAGCCTATGGGGGTTTTTCAAGAGGAAGGTTCTTCAAATCAGTGCCTGACCAACAGGGTTATGCTTCCTGTGTTGGAATGTGTGCGGCCAGCAGTAACAGCCTAATTGATCAGGCCTTGATCCTCCCAAAGTCCTGGTCTGCAACTGGGCCGTGGAGGCATTGAATTTTCTCCATCGTTGCTCCAAGTTACTCTTAGTATTTTAGAAACCCAACTGTTAATTTTCAATTGAGCATGATACTTGCACTTGCTAAATACTTGATGTAGTTTATAGGACGATATATCACAGGTACCATATGTTTGCACTATTTAATTATAGTTTATTGTAAACATCAGCACACGGGTGATGTAACTAATTTTGTTTAATGATAAAAAAGTATTATGGATAGCACGTTGTTCCCTTGAGCCCCTCCCTCTCATCCCCTACCCTTGCCCGTGCCAGCTCAACCATGTGGACACCCAAGCAAGAAGAATGGGTTGAGTGAGGTGCTTGTCACACTTACATTGTCAGCAGAAAGAGTAAGAGGAGTTGTGGAGGGGTGTGGGCATCCGGAAGTAGAATAATAACCTGGAGGAGGAGCATTGGTTGAGTGGGAGGTTGACAGTCGTAGGGAAAGGCGGAAGGTGATCACTGGAAAGAAAGAACTGAGAAAGTTTTAAGTGTACAGTTACTAGTGAGCTGACAGTAAGCATCCCGGTATGTACTACAGTAATGTCACATAAATGTGAAAAGCAAGTCATTCAAACGTATCGTGAACACGTAAGATGACAGCTAATCTTACAAGTTCACTACATTCGGCATTGTTTTTGCACGTGGCTTGACGGGTTCCTGTCTCTCCCAACTAACCATAAGGCCACATTGATCACCAAGTAACGTACCGTGCATGTTTGACACATTTCTCTCATCTTTCTAAGCCTCTACGATGATTTGTGATGGTTGTGCTTTGGGTACATATAGTCTGTTCTAGTATTTCTGCCTTTGCTGGTATTCCCTTCCAGGGGAGGGTCCTTGTTGCCGGTGTAGGGCTCTTGATCTACGGATTTGGAACTGCCCTTTCTTTCCTTAGATCAAACATAATTATTTTTTATTATTTGTATTAACATCCGGGGTCCCAGACTATTCAACATCTTACAGAAGATATCAAAAAACGGCTGGAACCAGTGTAGAAGCCTTCAAGAGGAAACTGGACAAGTATCTTCACCAGGTGCCAGATCAACCAGGCTGTGATGGATATGTGGGGCAGCGGGCCTCCAGCAGCAACAGCCTGATTGACCAGGCAAGCACCAACGAGCCTGGCCCATGGCCGGGCTCAGAGGTAGATAAACTCTCGAAACTCTTCAAAAGGGATACATCGGCCGTCTCCCACCAAGGCAGGGTGGCCCGAAAAGAACAACTTTTATAATCATTCACTCCATCACTGTCTTGCCAGAGACGCCTTACACTACAGTTATAAAACTGCAACATTAACATCCCCTCCTTCAGAGTGCCGGCACTGTACTTCCCATCCTCCCGGACTCAAGTCCCGCCTGCCGGTTTCCCCGAATCCCTTCATAAATGTTACCTTGCTTACACTCCAACAGCACGTCAAGTCCTAAAAACCATTTGTCTCCATTCGCTCCTATCTAACACGCTCACGCATGCTTGCTGGAAGTCCAAGCCCCTCGCACACAAAACCTCCTTTACCCCCTCCCTCCAACCTTTCCTAGGCCGACCCCTACCCTGCCTTCCCTCCACTACAGATTTATACACTCTCGAAGTCATTCTATTTTGTTCCAACCTCTCTACATGTCTGAACCACCTCAACAACCCCTCCTCAGCCCTCTGGTTAATAGTTTTGTAATCCCGCACCTCCTCTAATTTCCAAACTACGAATTCTCTGCATTATATTCACACCACACATTGCCCTCAGACATGACATCTCCACTGCCTCCAGCCTTCTCCTTGTTGCAACATTCACCACCCATGCTTCACACCCATATAAGAGCGTTGGTATAACTATACTTTCCCTACATTCCCTCTTTGCTTCCATGGACAAAGTTTCTGTCTCCACAGACTCCTAAGTGCACCACTTACCCTTTTACCCTCATCAATTCTATGATTCACCTCATCTTTCATAGACCCATCAGCTGACACGTCCACTCCTAAATATCTGAACACATTCACCTCCTCCATACTTTCTCCCTCCAGCCTGATATCCAATCTTCCGTTACCTAATTTTTTGTTATCCTCATCACCTTACTCTTTCCTTTATTCACTTTCAGTTTTCTTCTTTTACATACCCTACCAAACTCATCCACCAACATCTGCAACTTCTCTTCAGAATCTCCCAAAAGCACAGTGTCGTCAGCAAAGAGCAACTGTGACAACTCCCACTTTGTGTTAGATTTTTTATCCTTTATCTTATGACCCCTAGGGCTCTAGCTCTTACCCACGAATTATTATTATTAATATTAATATTATTATTATTATGTAGTGATAATAATAGAATGCAGCTGTCTGTGAAACAATCATTTAATAAAAAAAGATGACTGAGTGGGAAAGACTTAGAATACTTTTATAGAATATTTATTGTAAGAATTCAACTTTCCGGTGATAAATCCATCACCATCGTCGGGAATTATATTCTGGAACAAGACATAATATTGTACAAATATTACATAATAAAACATACAATGACACAGCAAAAACATGATAAATTTTAATTTAAAAATATTAGGTGGACAGAGCAATGAGGAGTTAATATTATATAAATGTTTTGGCTTGTCCTGGAGAGTAACTGAGTCATGCAGGATATAACATTGTCTTACTACTTTGTTTATCACTTTGTTTTTAAATTTTTTCATGTTGTTAACGTATCATTGTATGTTCTATTATGTAACATATTTGCACAATATTGTGTCATGTTTCAGAATATGATTCCTGAAGATGGTGAATTTATCACTGAAATCTTCAATTATTACAATAAAAATTTTGTGACGATATTTCTTGTCTTTCCAACCTGCCAAATAATGATACTTTAATATTTATATTTCGTAAATTGTGCTAAAAATGGTGATGTGATGTTTCATTTGTTAAGTAACTCATGATTAAGTTGTCATCACAGCGATGTATGGGGAGTCGAACCTTCACACTAGATACTGGGGGATTGATTTTGCAAATGTTAACAATTTTCAGATGTTCTAGTGCAGCTTCAGGTATTCCAGTATTTTGAGTAAGGTGGTGAGCAGACAAGAGCTAGAAAAAAAGCATGAACAGGAAGAGTAGGCCTTAAATCAAATCCGACGTTTCAGCTATAAGAGGCTTAATCAAGTACTTGGTAAAGTCTCTTGTAGAAGACATGTACTTATTTTTCACAAACCCCAGGTACTTGCTACTGTTATCCAACCCCAAACAAAGTACTGGTGTTTATCAAGGTTTTAGTAGATTTTCAGATCCTATTCAGTAATGCTGTAAATCATGTGTTTATTGCATACGTTAATAAATGAAAGTTCACTCGGTGTTACGTCCAATATTTCTGATAGGTGTAAATCAGCTGACTTCAGTCACGTGATTGCTAAACCTCAATTCACGTAGCTTTATTTAGATGTACATACTAATAATTAATTTTTCGTGTAATATTTCTACCCCAGTTTATCAAGCCTGATCTGAGATCGAGCCGCGGGGGGTTGATTCCTTGAACCATTAATAGATATACAGTCGACCTTCAGGATAGAAAGTAGGTACAATTTATCTCTCTCTGTTTACAGTTGGTATAAAGAACCTGCGAAAACTAAATGGAAAATTGTTTACAATATTTTTCACATGGTTGGAATTATTAAAAATTATTAATTTATAAACTGACTTAATTTCTCGTCTAAAATTTAGTTGTATACTTTATAAGAACTTTTATTTCCTTTATTATTATTTCATGTACATGACATCACTCCATCAGTGATTATTACTTCATTGATTTCAATTTCGAGAATGATTTGTCACCGTGTAGACTACATCAATGAAAGTTCGTACTCAAAGATGGTACCAACTAAATGAAAGAAAGCTCTTATTTAAAGATGACAAGTGAAGAGAGATCGATAGATAGATAGATAGATAGAGAGAGATAGAGAGAGAGAGAGAGGGTGGTAGGGGTACCTGCCGGGAAGAATAAGTAGTGGATCAATAATATGTGGTTTTAGTGTCGAACTATGGACAAAGAGCAGTGTGGCTTATGTAGTACCACCCTTGTGTTTATTATCTAAATTAGATGTTATTGTTGTTTATATTTGTATGGTAATTCATGCTGGTTCACCTGCAAGGTGACTGACACAACTGTTAAGTAATGCAACTCTACGCCCTAACTATCCTCATTTTACTAAGTTTTACACAAAGGGCCCAACATCAATTGTGTTGATGTTTTCTGTTAATTTAGAGATACGACTTATTTTAAGTTAGGTTAAGTTAGGCTAGATTACATAAACTTATAAACTCTATGTTTAACCAGAACTGGTGTCTCTTGGTATGTTTTCAACCTCAGCCTCCCGTCATCTCAACCTCATCTTTCCCCTATCTCAGCCTCCTTCAACCCAAACAACCCAACCACCTCCTCAGTCACCTTCAAGCTCCATTCTTAATCCTCCTCAGCCCTTCCCCAGCCCCCTCCCCCCTCTTCATTCTCCCTCACCCCCCACCTCATCACTGCAGCCAATGATTGCATCGTAAATTAGGCAAGATATATTTGCATATATTGTTAGGAGCTCTGCCTTTTTTTGGTGCTTGTTATCGAGATTTCTACACGCGGTTATTATTAATAGGTGATATTCGAACCCATGGCTCTGCCACGTTCCGTCACCAAAGAAATTGTACAGCAACTACTTACAAGGGCCAGAACATCTACACTGTCATAACAGTGTAGGCTTGCTGGCAGCAAGAGACTGATTGATCAGGCAGTGAAGGAAGTTTGGCCATAGGTCAGGCTGCAAAGTTAGAAGAAGCCTCGAAACCGGTCGCAGGTATGTCACAGGTGGTTATTCCATGGGAATTTTTTTTTTGAGCCGAATTAAACCTTGCAACATAAAATCACGTTTAAAACTGTATTTAACATTACATTCAAACTGCCAGGTTATGAGATGTCTTCATGATTAGTGAACTGTTGACAAATGGTGTGTTTGTGTGTGCGTGTTCACATCGCAGCCTCGTCTTTCCTGAGGAACGAGGTTAGTGTAACCGGTTTATGTGTGAGAGAGGCAGTAAGTTGTTAAGATTAGATCAACCAGGTCTTTCACAAGGTAATGGATCGAGGGATGAACCTACACTCACGGAAGAAGCTTCGTAAAAGCAAAGGCAACTGCAACGAAATTACGTCAAAAGTCAACCTTCCAGGAAGCCTGGATAATCTCTCTCTCTCTCTCTCTCTCTCTCTCTCTCTCTCTCTCTCTCTCTCTCTCTCTCTCTCTCTCTCTCTCTCTCTCTCTCTCTCTCTCTCTCCCTACCTATCTATCTATTTATCTATCTATCTTTCTGTGTCTATCTCTTCCTCTGTCTGTCTCTCTGTCTCTGTCTGTCTGTCTCTCTCTGAAAATTAATTTGTAAATTACAATACCAAATTAATTCATTGTACTCTCCATGGATAGTGTAATTGGTTTTAGGCAATAGTGTATAAAGTAAGAATGTGGTACACTTAAGATGTACTGAGATAAATTTACTACCTCAGGATAGAGACTATTGCTTGACTTTTGCTTTAAAATTGTAATTATTAAAATAATTAATTCAGGGAGAAGCGCTAAACCTGTGAACGTCTGGGGAGTGGGAAGGGATGGTGGATGAATCACGAGAAAAAGGCAGGGAAAAGGTAACTCCAGTTCTCTAGATCAAGAGCCCTTCGCCAGCATAAGACACCCTTCCCACCTCACTGAAGGGTTGATCAATTTGGAAGGTAGAGAGGAAGTCTGCCAGACTGACTCTTAAATGGAGGTGTGTGCGTGTGTGTGTGTTGATGGGAAGAGACGGGGTGTATGATTGGATCTGCATCTCAGATGACAGAGCAGAGCATGTCACCATAGCAGGTATGGCACCATGAGTCTGTGTGACACGTGTGATTGTGGCACCATATATGTATGTCATCATAAGTGTGGCACAAACGGTGTGTGTGTGTGTGTGGGGCACCATAAGTGTCAGTATGGCATAAGGTGTGTGGGATATAAGGACGAGTGGCACCATGAGTGTTAGTGTGGTACCATAAGTGTGTCACCATAAATGTTAATGTGGAACGTTCAGTGTGTGTGGCACCATTAGTGTAAGAGTGGCTTCATGAGTGTAAGCATGGCACCATACCCAAAGGTTACCTGAAGACGAGTCTGGGTCACTGCCCTCGCGGCTCGGTCCTAGACCGGGATCTCTTGACTGATAGGCTGATCAACCATATAGTAGGTCCTATCCGCACGCTGGCGCCACAGCCTGGCTGATCTAGACTAACTTGCGGAACTTGTCCAATTTCTTCTTAAGAGGCGCGTGAGTTTCCCTGTCTCCTCATATCATGTTTATTTTTCCCTATAATCTACCTTGTCCATAATTACTATCGCATTTGCTTTGTCTGCTTTCGTAAGGTGAAGTCCAGGATCTTTCCTTAATTCATGGTATAACTTAACAAATCTGAGCTTTGCTCGGACAGGGCAACTGACTTGCTTCTTAAAGGCAGCTACTGGTCTGTTGGCAGTTCCCCCTTAACAATAAAGGGGGGATGTTGAAAAGTCATGATTCCTTAACATTTGAGTTATATCTTAGTGTACTCATTGCACTCTTGCATTTCACTGGGGTATGGTTTACCGCCCTGCTGTCCTATGGAGTAATATCGGTGTGCAAATTTGGGACAAATTCCTCCAGAATTTCCCGAGTTTAAGTTATGGTCAATATTTTTCACCTCCGTTGTATTGGAATACAGATCGAGGGACTTCAGGCCGTCCCAATAATTCAATTGAATGACAATATATTCAGCTAATGACGGTTCTCTGGCACCATAAGTGTGAATGTGGAACCAGTATAAAGTATGCAGAATGCAGGCATAAGTTTTTTTTTTCTTGGCACAGATCAATTTTACATGCTAAGAGCTGTTATCCTACTCTACCTGTTGTAGTTGCAACCCTTGGGATGCGGCTACAACAGTCGACTAACACCCAGGTACCTACTTCCTGCTAGGTGAACAGGGGCAGCAGGTGTAAGGAAACATACCCATCGTGTCCACCCGCCCAGTGATCGAACCACGGATGTCAGTTGATTTGTTGTTTAGACAGCACAATAAGTTAAACGCATCAAGAACCATGAAAATGGAAAGGTGGATTATGAGAACCTTCAAAGTAACAGAAACAAAGGTAAGAGATGGTATTAAATTTCGAAAATTGTGAAATAAGGATATTTTATTTAGGAAAGGGTTCCCACGAATGGCTTCTTCAGGACTAAAGACATCATCTGTGGCGAAGCGTTTCCTCAGTAGAATATCCTACCACTGCACACCAGTCTTAGTTCACCATAGAAGTAATGCCAATGAGTCAGTGGTGCTTTCACAAATATTTTTTATGTGCTCTTAGGACCTTTCATATTGAGACAGACAGCACAGCTAGAAAATGTGTAGAGGTCTCATAATGACCACACAGAATCAATAAAGATCTAAGATTTGGAAATGCTTCTAAGCATTTGAATTTTTTTCTCTAGAATATACTAGATAGATACCTGATAATACTATATATACATGGAAGATACTTGAGGGCCTGGTTCCCGATCCGCACACTGCCTTAACAACTTACAAGTGGAAGATGTGGGAGAAAGTGTAGAATAAACTCAGCGAAAAGTAGAAGTATCATGAGTGTCAACATCCATGGCCCAAGACTCTTCAACCAGTAGATATCAGAAATATTGTGGGAACGAAGTTAGAAGTTTCCAAGAGGAACCTGGACCACTATTTCTACAATTGTTTGCTCAGTGGGATGTAGGCCTGCGGCCAGCTGCAGAGTCAGTCTTATTAATAAGACCAGGCGGTCAAGAGGGAAGCCTGGCCTGAGGCTGACCTGCGAGGGTAGGAGAACCCTCGACACTGATCACAGGTAGGTGCCAATGGGTACAAAACACAAGAGAACTATCTAATAGAATGAAAGGAACATGTAAAAGACTTAGATATAATAATGTCATTCATAAAAGACAATAAATCAAATATGAAAGAAGGAAAAATGACAGAGTGTATAATGAAAACTTTCAAGACAAGAAAAAGAACACCAAAGGTTATATTATCCAAATGTGCTCTTGTAGAATATTGTTTGGTAAGGTACTTGACGGTATATTCCAAGGTCTACACTCTACCATAAAAAAATACTGGAGTGAGAGATCTGGAAGTGTAAAATAGATCCAGTGAAAAGCAGGTGCTCTGTGGGTCCAGTGTACACGTCAACATCTGTGGTTCAAGAGCTGCTTCGAGTAGATATCAGAAATATTACCGAAACGATGTGGAAGTTTTTAAGAAGAAACTGGATCACTACCTCTGCCAAGTGTCAGATCAACCAGGCTGTGATACATATATGGGCCAATGTGTCGCCAAAAGCAACAGCTTGGTTGACTGTGCAGTCAAAAGAAAAGCCTTTCTCCAGCCGGGGCTGCCAGGGTACAAAAATTCGAAACCTGCTATTTATTATGGGTATTTTGCATCTTCTGCCAAACCTTTCCTGAGGATTAATATCAGTGTGCTGTTGCGACTGGTTCCTTCATCATTATTTTCCAGCTTTAGAATAGGGCATAACTTTCTCGCTTGTATTCCAGGGAATACAGTTTAGGTACTCAGGCATTCCCAATACTTTAAATAATACGGAGAGTGAAAGTTTTCTGTAGCTTCTCCAGATCTACCTTTTCATCTACCTTAAAATGGGCTCTTAGTATATAGCAATATTTTGGTCTGGAAAGTACAAGTGTCTAAAGGGCAACATTTATTTTGAAAGTTTTGTTATCCAGCTCATCATTATCCTGGCGGTTGTGATAGTAACACTTTCTTCTTATACTATTGATTAGTTTGAGTATTTTTCATTTTTTTTGTTTACTCAAATTTTCCCTAGTGGATAACTGAAAGGCCTTCGTTAAACCTTACATTATTTTCTGTGGCTCACTGGAAACCCGGTTTACGTTGATTTGGAGATCTATGTTGTCCTCGACGGATGACTAAGGTCTAAGACGCCAGGAATTAGCAAAGCTCGTCGTTGAGTAAGAAGCGAAGCCTTGAACTGTGACTTGGTTTCTTGAATAAAGTTGGTTCAGCTGAGCAGACAGACGGCTGGGTGTATCAGCTGGTCGGTGGAGGGAGAAGGGTGGGAGGCAGCAGCCAAGGCCATCACTACCATATAAGGCATCACCAGCATCACAATACAACGCCGCTCATGCCAACCTCCACACCTTCACCGCCTCTACTAAATCTCCCCCCTAATCTCCCATGCTAGATCATTCTCTAACTATTTACTAGCAGCAGTTCCTATTTGTATGTAATATCTGCTCTGATAATAGTGTTTTTTTTTTATTCGTTATTATTGGGAACTGTAATGATAACTTTACAAGTATATTGTAATAATAATAATAATAATAATAATAATAATAATAATAATAATAATAATAATAATAATACTTTCTGTCCATTAGTTCGTACGTGTACGGCTTAAAAATAGTAGCAACAATCACTGGCTTTGGAGAAATTCCTAATCCAGAAGCGGTAATCACTGCCAATAATCATTCTTTCGCTACTCATGAATGCCACCGTGACCTCGGGGCACAGTTGACCACTGCCACCTGGATCAGCCGGGTTCGAGCCCATATGACGCATTACTTACAAAATTTACTCATTATTTCATCTACATTTAAGTAGATCTGTGCCATCCTCACACCCAACAACAGTAATTGAGTAATTCACAAGAGGAGGTCATGTAACCTGGCTCAGTGAAACCAACTCTCTCTTTGTTAACAGTAGTCTGTCTAACATTTGTTCTCACGTTTTGTGAAATTATAAAAAAAAAATGATTAACTTTTAAATTTAGAAGCTTTAATTTCATTCAGCCCCAAATTCAGTGGCTCAAAATTAAGTGCAGATCATTCCATTTTAACTACTTATAAATACATTTATGAAAGTCGACGATAATTTTGTTTACGTAAAAAATCAGTCCACAATGTATCTAAGTTCCTGGAGAGCGAAACGTTGCCACAATAAAATGTCACATTAGTTGCATCTGTGTCCTTTTACCTAACAGTCTACTTCCACTTTCAATCTTGCTAAAAGTGCTTCCCTGGATCACCAACTATAAACCTTACTAATCCGAAGGTGAACAGCCAAAACTAAAAAGGTTAGCATATTGGTCCATGTTAACTGCCCCTCATCGTTGTCCACTCTTAACATGCTGCTGTCAAAATTGTTTTTATGTGACAGGGAAGTGGCGGGGAGGTGTAGCAGTGACGCCGCCTGCTGCACCTCTGCCACTGTGAGGAGTGGTGCTACATGACGAGTCTTGATGATGAATGGTGCTGATGAACGGTGTGATGAATGGTGATGGGTGGTGGTGAGTGGTGGTGGTGAGCAGTCGGGTGGTGTTAGTGGATAATGCTGGGTGGTGGTGGATGGTGGTAATATACCTGTGATCGGCTTCGAGAGTTTTCCTGCCCCAACAGCTTGGCACTTGACAAGGTTTGTCTGGTGCTTACCTGACCAATCAGGCTGTTACTGTTGGCGGCAGATGACCCGCATATCCGTCACAGATTGGTTGATCTGACTTCAGCACTTGTGGAAGTATTTCTTATATTACGGATGTTGATACAGTGTTCTCTTATTGTGCCCATGGCGTGCCTGCTTTTCATAAAGTTTACTTTGCATTTCTTCTTGTACTTCTTGCCCAGTTACGTTGTTTTCGTACTGTGTAAGTTTGGGACCAGGCCTTCAAGTATCTTCCATACATATATTATCATGTATCTCTCTCTTCTCCGCTCCGAAGAGTGCATATTCTGTACTTGTAGGCGTTATAAGTAGTTTAAATAGTTTCTTGGCTCTATATTAGAGCTGTTCCAGCTCTGATATCTCACCTGTCCTGAATGGTGCCAGCAACACTGAACAGTACTGCAGTCGAAAGAGCACAAGCGATTTGAACAGCGTCATCATTGGCATTATTTCTCTTGTTTTAAATGTTCTTGTTATCCCGACATTTTTCTAGCTTTCACAACATTTGCCTGAGTGTGTTCTCTAAGCGACAGGTCAGCTGACGTTACTACACCCACGTCTTTCACAGTTGTTTTTGGTTGCCATCCTGTGTTTTTATATTGTGTCCTTTTGAGATCCTCACTTTTACCATATTTGAGGAACTGAAATTTATCACCATTGAGTGGTAGTGGATGGTGTTGAGTGGTAGTGGATGGTGTTGAGTGGTGTACAGTGGTTGATGGTGAGTGGTTGCGGTGGATGGTAGGAGTGGGGAGTTGTAGGGATTGTTGGCAATGGTGAGTGGTGGGTAGTTGAGGGAATGGTGAGGGATCATAGGGATTGACTGAGCAAGTAATTCTTACTGTCTTTATGGTGGTATGTTCACTTCCAGGATGAGTAGCACTGCTCAATAATCTTGCCTCTTGGGGTAAAATTGTACGTCAGCAGTGTTTCTACTCTGTTCTAAATGATAATTACGTACTGGGGAAAAAAGTTACTTCCCTGCCATATTCCGCCACACAGGATGTTACGTAGATGAGGCACTGAAGCGTGTCAGTCTGAGCTAGGAGACTTCAGTAGTGATGAGGATATTGCTAAGTATTCCACTGAAGATTCATTAGCTATGGTAGCTTCAAAGGTTACGTTATGGCAGAGCTGGAGCTACTATTACTTGGGAATTACTATCTCTTCCCAGGTGAAGGGAATAAAAATAGTAGTAGAAGGGAAGAGGAAGGTAGGGATGGAAATGAAGAGGGAGAGGTATAAGGGAATAGGGGTAGAGGATATAAGTTAATACTATAGAGGAGAAATTCAAATGAAGAGTGGGAGGGTAGAAACATAAATACAGCTTCACCCCATTACCCTTTATGTATTGTATATTGCTAGGGCCAGAATTTGATATGTGAGGTAAGGTAACAGCTCAGCTGTTATCTTGTAAATCACCATAGGAACTCTCATCTCTGATTATGTGGAAGGGAGAGAGAGAGTAGGGAAGAGAACCGGAAATAGGAGGGAAAAGACATAGAATAATGCAAGGGAAGAGAAGGCGAAGGTCCAGGTGTGTTGCGTTAATGTACATAGCTCCGACACACACACACACACACACACACACACACACACACACACACACACACACACACACACACGAGCGAGCAGTAACCAGCCATGCCAAATACCAGTGTCTACACACAGACCCTGAAGTTGATTCCACTTAAGGAACAAGTAAAATCAACTAAATTAATATATAAATAATGTAGGGAGACCTCGGTGTAAAACTCTGGGTATTGACGCATGAGTTGCATCAAGTTGCAACATAATGTCACAGTACGTGCTAGTCATTCACCATGTTTGTTCATCTAACGAATAAGCTGGTCTGTTTATTGCCACTGTAACGACCGAGCGCTCTAAACTATTGGTATAATGCGCTCAGCCTCAGTTCTTAAAGGTCGTTCCTGATTTTTCTTTTATCGGTCAAAGGTAATACTTAATGTTACACTCAAACGCTGTCTCTCTATATTCTAGCGTTAATTCTTAATGCTAGACTATAGAGAAATAGCATAGCAGCAAGCAAGCAAGCGTACCAAACACTTTTCTTTTAATACAACACTTTTTGTATATAACTGAGGACTAGTTTGCATTCTGCAAAAGTAATTTCGGTGTGCAGATTTGGGACGAATTACTCCAGAATTTTCCAGGTATAAATTATGATGTATCTTTCTCACATTCGTTCCAGGGAGTACTGTTTCATAACCTATAAAAACATTAAACCACAAATAAGAAAATTTAACTATTGAGACGTCTGGCAACGAGAGGCCGAGAAAACTAAAACAATATTCAAATATGAAGGTTTAGCGCAGGTGGTACGAGACTGGCTGCCCATGTTGACGGCTCTGCTGAGATGACTGGTTCACCCACCACTAGTGGCTAGATTTGTTGTTGAGGTAGGTTAGGTTAACGTAAGTTAACCTTTATTTGTGTATAGTTAATCGACAATAACGAAATAACAACGGGTGGCAATGCCACATCGTAGCTCCTTATAGCATTGCTATTGGAAGATGGCCTACAAGGAGCCTTTACCCCCTCCACCCTCTCTCTCCACTTCCCTCCCTCTCCCTTACTCACTCTTCCTCTCCCTTTCCCTCGCACCCTCCCCCTCCTTCGCCTTTCCCCAGTTCCTTACATCAGTGCGTGTTTCACTGGTTCCCATGTTCCTGCTGTGTTGATCTCCGGGTCAGGTCGTGTGGGCGGTAAGTTACGTATATCAAATTGCAGCACCGACCGTCGCTGGCACCTGGGCCTAGAAACACAAATTTTGTGAACTTTACTGACCCACCATGATAGTCTTGACGTGACGCCTCTTTTTTGTTATCTTGCTGCCATGTGTGTAGCAAGATTGATTGTGAGTTGCTGAAATTATTGTATTTACTTTGTTTTACTTAGTGTTTTCCTTGGTTTTACTTTGAGTTTAACTTTTTTCTTCAAATATCTAGATATTCATTTCCTCTATACTCCATCCATAGACTTCTTTCTAGCATCACCTTGCTCTTTTTTGTGTTCAATTTCAAGTTTTTTTTTTTATTTACACACCTTCCCAAACTTCTCCATCAGCCTTTGCAAAATCTTTTCAGAATCTCCCAAAATCAGCGTCATCAGAAGAAAGCAACGATGATAACTTCCACTTTATATTAGATTCATTAACTTTTAAGTCCTCCTCTTTCTTCAACACTTTAGCAGTCACCTCTTTTACAACCTCATCTATAAATACATTAAACAACTTCCATGACATCACATATCCTATCTAGGATCAGCTTCTACTTCAAAATACTTTTCTCTCCTACAGACCTCCTGGTTGCTGGCCTGATCAGCTACACTGTTGGTGTTGACGGAACTTATCAAGTTCCTTCTTGAAAACAGAAAGGAAATGAGGGCGTTGAAAAGTCTGGGACCTCTGACTGTTATCAAGTTCTCTTTTAGTGTACTTATTGCGCCCCTGCTTTTTATTGGAGGTACTTTGCACCATCTAAGTCTCTTGCTCTTATGCGAAGTGATTTCAATTTGCAGGTTTCCTAGTGTAAATTATGATGTAGAATTCTTGCCTGGGTTCCAAAGAGTACAGCTCAAGGGACTTCCAGAGTACCCGTTAGTTCATTTGTCTGATTGACTATGTTACCAGTGAAGGTTCTCTGTGCGTTCTCTATCTCAGCGGTCTCTCTCTCTTTCTTTGTAGGGAACCGTCAGTATACACCAGTATCCCAACCTAGAACGAACAAGCGACTTGAAGAGTATCATCATTGTCTCAGTATCTCTTGTCTTGAACATTCTAGTTATTAAGCTTATCACATTCGTTGTGGTAGCAATAGCAACATTATTGTGATCCATTTAATGTGAGATCCGCAGACATCGTCACTCACAAGTCTTGTGCTCCGTTACAGTCTTATTTCTTCCATAGCAGAGCAACTGAAACTTGTCCTTACTGAACATCATATTTTAGAAGTTTTGCTGATCCTTCCACGAACACACACATTCTGGTGTCATCAGCAAAGAATGCTGCGGTGCTATGATTTATACCCGTATCTATATCGGATATAAGAATATACAATAGAATTGGTTAGTACTATAACTTAAGGCTGTCAGGCAAATATTATAGAATTATTATATTTCATGAAGCATCTCAACAAGTAGTGAAAGCTAGTGCCTCCCTTTGCTAATCACTGCCGGTCTCTGACCAGTCAGGTTGTTGGTGTTCCCAAAGCCTGGTGAAAGACCGTGCCGCAGGGGTGATGATGCGGGAACACCTTCAGGGAGGGGGGGGTAGACAGAAAATTAAATGATAAAAGGTGACTGGAATAGGAACATGTTGCTGAAGTTTTGAAAACTGTATAGTATATCTGTATGAATAAAAGTGTAAGGGAAAGTTTTTCTATATTTATTCTCAGATTCATTCATCTGTTTCTCCAGAGTTGTAGACTTGGATATATACGCTCAATACTGATATATACGCTCAACACTGATATATACGCTCAACACTGATATATACGCTCAACACTGATATACTCACATAAAAGTCCCAGGTTCAAGGGGACGGGTTCTTGTGGACGGGAGGGGGGGCAGAAGAGGTGATCGTACTTGGGAAGAGGAGGTGGAGACTTGTTGGGGGAGGGGAGGATAGGTGGGGTTTTTGTGATGAAGGGGTGGAGAGGAAGAGGCTCTTGGAGGGAGGAGAGGCGTATGTAAGGGTGCTTGTGGAAGGCAGAGGAGATCGGGTGAGGGGTATATGTTATACAGAGGAGAAGTGAGAGAATGTTGGAGGGAGAAAAGGAGAGTGAGGTGAGGTAAGTGATGATACTTCTTGGAGGAAGGGGAGGAAAGTTATGACTGTGAGAGCCGGGGAGAGAGACTGTGAGAGAGCCGGGGAGGGAGACTGTGAGAGCCGGGGAGAGAGACTGTGAGAGAGCCGGGGAGGGAGACTGTGAGAGCCGGGGAGAGAGACTGTGAGAGAGCCGGGGAGGGAGAGATTGAGGATTCTTCTGGGAGTGAGGGTGGGTGGAATTTACCTCTTGTTTACCTTTTGTCGATTCCGGGGGTAATCGCCCCCACGGTCCGGTGATGACCTGATCAACCAGGCTATTGGCACTGGCCGCTCAAAGCCTAACATAGACACCACAGCCCGACTGATCAGGAACTAACTAGAGATACTTATAATTTCCCTCATGAAGGCCGCTACTGCTATGGGTCTTTTGGTAATCGGCCTTAAGTGCGAGGACAGAGGGTTGAAAAATCCTGGCGCCTTTACACTTATTAAGTTATCTCTTAGTGTACCCATTCCATCCCTTCTTTTCACTAAGGTATTATGCATAGTCTGTTAATTTAATGTCTTTATTATGCACCCCATACCTATCTGTGGCCGGTATTGTCTCCTCTGCTTCTTTCTCTCGTACGGAGTAATTTCGGTGTGCCTATTGGAATTAATCCCTCCAGAATTTTCCAGGTATAAATTATGATGCATCTTTCTCGCCTATGTTCCAGGGAGTTCATTTCAAGGGACTTCAAGCGTGCCCAGTAATTTAGATGCTTGAATAAATTTATATGATGGTTCCTGATACCTTCTGTAGGTATACAATTTTGCCTGCCTAAAAAAGGGCTGATAGTGTTTAGCAGTATTCCAGTCTGGAGACTACAAGTCCCTTAGAGAGTATCGTAAGTGACTTGTCATCGCTTGTTTTGAAGGTTCAAGTTATCCAGCCTATCATTTTCCTTGTATTAATGACAGTAATATTGTTGTGATCCTTAAACATAATCTTCCGACATTGTTACCCTTATGTCCCTTACCTTTATCTTCCGCTTTATTGATTGGTTTGAGTTTGTTTTATGCTCATTTAAAGTTTTTAACTTTTATTTTTTACCCTAGCGGAGCAACTGAAATATGTCCTTATTGAATACCATAAGAAAGTCATGGTTAATGTCGGCTTAGAGTTTCCCTGTATCATTGGATGCCGTTCTCAAACGAATGGAATTTCTGAAGATATCTCCATCACCACAAAGATATCTCCATCACCACAAAGGGAGAGCAAGAGGAATTATACATAACTTGTGGAGGAAGGGGGGTGAGGAGGGGCAAGGCACCTTGTCAGAGAAAGGGGAGGAGAGGTGAACTCTTGAGGGAGGACAGGGAAGGGTAGTTGTGAGGAGAGTGGAGGAGGACACTGAGAATTAAGAGAGAAGGAAGGAAGATTTTAAAAGAGGGCGAGAGTATTAAATAAGAAAAAAAGGAAGAATGAAGGGAATGATAGACAATACATTTGAGGGTTATGGAAGAAGGAGCAGTGGGGTAGAGAAGCGAGGGTGGAGATTAGTGGGGGCTGGAAACATATCGAAGATGGAGGGACGAAGAATAAAAAGGAGTGAAAAGGAGGATGAGAGAAGGAAGGTGAGAAGGATAAGAAATAGAAGGCAGAAAGAAGGAAAATGGGAGGGTTAAGAAAGAGAAGACAGTGAAAAGGGAAGATGAGAGGGGTAAGAAAGAGAATAAAGATGAGAGGAATAGGAAAAAGAAGGAAGATGAGAGGGTTAAGAAAGAGAGGGAAAATAAGAGGGTTAAGAAAAATAAGATGAGAGGGTTAAGAAAGAGAAGGAAGATGAGAGGGTTAAGAAAGAGAGGGAAAATGAGAGGGAAGATGAGAGGGTTAAGAAAGAGAGGGAAGATGAGAGGGTTAAGAAAGAGAGGGAAGATGAGAGGGTTAAGAAAGAGAGGGAAGATGAGAGGATTAAGAAAGAGAAAGAAGATGAGAGGGTTAAGAACGAGAGGGTTAAGAAAGAGAGGGAAGATGAGAGGGGTAATAAAGAGTAAAGAGTGATAATGGGTATAAGTTACGTGCGGAGGAATTAAATATATATGTCCTTATTTAACACCGATCGTTTTATTATGCGAATCTCAGCGTCAAATTTTTAAACGTTCACTGCATTTGTATATATTTTATTAATTTTAAGAATGAAGACTGAGATGGCGTATAAGATGAACTCCTTGCAAGGTCTAAAATTCTTCACTGCCGATACCAGACACGGCTGTGTCTCCCTGAAATGAAGTTGGTAGCGAGGACATGAGGAGAGAGAGAGAGAGAGAGAGAGAGAGAGAGAGAGAGAGAGAGAGAGAGAGAGAAACTTTAAAGCCCAGGGCCACACTAGTGTGTGAAGGCTAAGTTGGAATTTGTGATGAATACCTCCAGGTTCTTCATTTATTTTTTAGTGAGAGAGGAGGTTAGGTTAACGAGAGAGAGAAAAAAAATAAAGAGAGTGAAAGTTTGTGAAAACTAAATTGCCTTCGCTTTCTATTCCTGCTCCACGACATATGAGGTGAGGACAGTATAGTAGACAGACAGCAGGGAGTTAGAGTGCGATCGAAAGTGTTGAAATGGGTGAGGATATAAAGGGGAATTCCCCAGTATCATTATTTGGGTCACTACTGTTTCTGATATATGTAAATGTATCTGTTAATGATGTGAAACTATTATCAAGAATTCGAAGGGGAAAGGACAGTGACAGCGTCCCATGAGATATAAGTTCCAAGAGTGTTGAAACAAGTGGCTGCTGGAGTTAAATCACAACATATACAAAATCGTACAAACTGAGTAAGGAACGGGAAGCTGAATGACTGGGCATCAACTGAGAGGTGAGAAATTACAACCATTAGAAAAAAATAAAAGGATTTGAGAGTAAACATCAAACCGGAGGAGCATAGCATTTATATATATATATAAAGGCACTCACGTACAGTTCAGAACAATTATTTAATTAAACGTTTCGCCCAGTGGCGTCTTCAGTACTAATACAGAGTAAACAAAGAAATATTATTGTTATATAGTGATATGAGAGAGGTGAGCAGTAGCTATGGTGTGGTGGGGTAGGTCTTGATGGGGTAGGACTTGGTGGGGTAGGTCTTGATGGGGTAGGACTTGGTGGGGTAGGTCTTGATGGGGTAGGACTTGGTGGGGTAGGTCTTGATGGGGTAGGACTTGGTGGGGTAGGTCTTGATGGGGTAGGTCTTGATGGGGTAGGACTTGGTGGGGTAGGTCTTGATGGGGTAGGACTTGGTGGGGTAGGTTTTAGTGTGGTAGGTCTTGATGGGGTAGGTCTTGGTGGGGTAGGTCTTGATGGGGTAGGACTTGGTGGAGTAGGTCTTGATGGGGCAGGACCTTGGTGGGCAGGTCTTAGGTGGCAGGTCTTGATGGGGCAGGTCCTGGTGGGGCAGGTCTTGATGGGGAGGTCCTTGATGGGGCAGGACCTGGTGGGGAGGTCTAGTGTGGCAGGTCTTGATGGGGTAGGTCTTGGTGGGGTAGGTCTTGATGGGGTAGGACTTGGTGGGGTAGGTCTTGATGGGGTAGGACTTGGTGGGGTAGGTCTTAGTGTGGTAGGTCTTGATGGGGTAGGTCTTGGTGGGGTAGGTCTTGATGGGGTAGGTCTTGATGGGGTAGGACTTGGTGGGGTAGGTCTTAGTGTGGTAGGTCTTGATGGGGTAGGTCTTGGTGGGGTAGGTCTTGATGGGGTAGGTCTTGGTGGGGCAGGTCTTGATGGGGTAGGTCTTGGTGGGGTAAGTCTTGATGGGGTAGGTCTTGGTGGGGCAGGTCTTGATGGGGTAGGTCTTGGTGGAGTAGGTATTAATGGGATAGGTCTTGGTGGGGCAGGTCTTGATGGGGTAGGTCTTAGTGGGACAGGTCTTGATGGGGTAGGTCTTCGTGGGGTAGGTCTTGATGGGACAGGTCTTGATGGGGTAGGTCTTGGTGGGGTAGGTCTTGATGGGGTAGGTCTTGGTGGGGTAGGTCTTGATGGGGTAGGTCTTGATGGGATAGATCTTGGTGGGGCAGGTCTTGATGGGGTAGGTCTTGATGGGGCAGGTCTTGATGGGCCTGGCCCATGGCCGGGCTCAGAGAGTAGATACTCTCGAAATTCTTCAAAGGTATATCTTCAAAGGGGCAGGTCTTGGTGGGGCAGGTCTTGGTGGAGCAGGTCTTGATGGGGCAGGTCTTGGTGGAGCAGGCCTTGATGGGGTAGGTCTTGATGGGGTAGGTCTTAGTGGGGCAGGTCTTGGAGGGGCAGGTCTTGATGGGGTAGGTCTTGGTGGGGCAGGTCTTGATGGGGTAGGTCTTGGTGTGGTAGGTCTTGATGGGATAGATCTTGGTGGGGCAGGTCTTGATGGGGTAGGTCTTGGTGGGGCAGGTCTTGGTGGGGTAGGTCTTGGTGGGGCAGGTCTTGATGGGGTAGGTCTTGGTGCGGCAGGTCTTGATGGGGTAGGTCTTGGTGGGGCAGGTCTTGATGAGGTAGGTCTTGGTGGGGCAGGTCTTGATGGGGTAGGTCTTGGTGGGGAGGTCTTGATGGGGAGGGCTGGTGGGGCAGGTCTTGATGGGGCAGGTCTGGTGGGGCAGGTCTTGGTGGGGCAGGTCCTGATGGGGCAGGTCTTGGTGGGGCAGGTCTTGATGGGGCAGGTCTCTGGTGGGGAGGTCTCTGATGGGGTAGGGCCTGGTGGGGCAGGTCTTGATGGGGAGGTCCTGGTGGGGCAGGTCCTTGGTGGGGCAGGTCTTGATGGGGAGGTCTTGGTGGGGCTGGTCTTGATGGGGTAGGTCTTGGTGGGGTAGGTCTTGATGGGATAGATCTTGATGGGGTAGGTCTTGATGGGGCAGGTCTTGATGGGGTAGGTCTTGTTGGGGCATGTCTTTGTGGGGCAGATCTTAATGGAGCAGGTCTTGATGGGGTAGGTCTTGGTTTGGTAGGTCTTGATGGGGTAGGTCTTGGTGGGGTAGGTCTTGTTGGGGCAGGTCTTGGTGGGGCAGGTCTTGGTGGAGCAGATCTTGATGGGTAGGTCTTGGTGGGGTAGGTCTTGATGGGGTAGGTCTTAGTGGTTTAGGTCTTGGTGGGGTAGGTCTTGATTGGATAGGTCTTGGTGGGGTAGGTTTTAGTGGGGTAGGTCTTGATGGGGTAGGTCTTGGTGGGGCAGGTCTTGATGGGGTAGGTCTTAGTGGGGTAGGTCTTGGTGGGGTAGGACTTGGTGGGGTAGGTCTTGGTGGGGTAGGTCTTAATGGGTAGGACTTGGTGGGGCAGGTCTGATGGGGTAGGTCTTGGTGGGGTAGGTCTTGTTGGGGTAGGTCTTGGTGGGGTAGGTCTTTTTGGGGCAGGTCTTGGTGGGGCAGGTCTTGGTGGAGCAGGTCTTGATGGGTAGGTCTTGGTGGGGTAGGTCTTGATGGGGAGGTCTTAGTGGTTTAGGTCTTGGTGGGGTAGGTCTTGGTGGGGTAGGTCTTGGTGGGGTAGGTCTTAGTGGGGTAGGTCTTGATGGGGCAGGTCTTGGTGGACAGGTCTTGATGGGGCAGGTCTTAGTGGGGCAGGTCTTGGTGGGGCAGGACTGGTGGGGCAGGTCTGGTGGGGCAGGTCTTGATGGGCAGGACTGGTGGGGAGGTCTTGATGGGGTAGGTCTTGGTGGGGTAGGTCTTGGTGGAGCAGGTCTTGATGGGGTAGGTCTTGGTGGGGTAGGTCTTGATGGGGTAGGTCTTGGTGGGGTAGGTCTTATTGGGGCAGGTCTTGGTGGGGCAGGTCTTAGTGGAGCAGGTCTTGATGGGGTAGGTCTTGATGGGGTAGGTCTGGTGGGGTAGGTCTTGATGTGGTAGGTCATGGTGGGGTAGGTCTTGATGTGGTAGGTCTTGATGGGGTAGGTCTTGGTGGGGTAGGTCTTGATGGGGCAGGCCTTGATGGGGTAGGTCTTGGTGGGGCAGGTCTTGATGGGGTAGGTCTTGGTCGGTTAGGTCTTGGTGGGGCATTCTAATATGGGCAATAATCTGTTAGGTAAGAGTGTGGAAACACTGAAGCTTCCGGATTTTTGTGGGATTGTGTGGTTGGTGGCAATTAAGGCAGCTTCCACGCCTCCGTTGATCACTTTCACGGATGACTAACCAAGTCTCATTCCATTTCAGGTTCCGCCACCGACATAATCCCACAGAAAACTGGAAACTTCAGTGATTCCAAATTTTAAGCCAACGGAATATTTCTCCTGGTAGGATCGTCTGTCACGTCATACCCTCCTATTGAACATCTTTCTTATCTCTCTCGGTACTTGACACCTCTCTCTTCTCTCTCTCTCTCTCTCTCTCTCTCTCTCTCTCTCTCTCTCTCTCTCTCTCCATCAATATGAGACCTTTTTTTTTTATCTTATTTTGTATTAGGACTGAAGAAGCCACTCGTGGTGTAACATGACTTAGGATTGTGTACCCAGTATATCAGTCTTATCTTACAATACGCAGCAACGTCGAACACAGACCTGATTAACTTTGTTTCTCTTGGTCACTGTTTATGTGTGTGTGTATTATACTCCATTGTGTAATTCTTAAGCACTTTCCTTTATTTTTAAATATTCACTTTTACTGATTTATGTGGAGTGAGCGGAGGGGCTGGGAATATTCAGTGTGTTTCTGCAGTTGCAGTATTAAAGCTATTTTTTATTTGCTTGCGTATATCCACATAAATAGTAATCCTTCTGACATGAAGCAAGCAGTATCAACATCAGTTGCATCATTAGCATCAGCAGGAGCATCACTAGTAGCACCAGCAACAGTGGCAACAACAAGACCAGCCGTTGTCGGAACTGTATTAATTTAATCAAAATAGTTTCATTACTAGTAGTATTTCCGTAAGCTGTGGCAGCAGCAACAAGAGTGGTAGTTAGAGTAATGGTGTTGTACTCCCAGGTAGTGGCACCATAATATGTTTTGGGCGGGTCTAGGTGGATTGAACTCACTGTTAAAGGGAACAGACTATCTGCCCCGCCCTACTCACTACTCTCCCCCCTACACCTGGGTTCCCTGTTCTACACTACTCCACTCTGGCTTTACACGTGTGCTCTCTCATCACGCCTCACCTCTCTACATTTCTTTGGCTTTACAACTTGGTCTCTCACTATACTTCTGTTCTTCATTATATTGGCTATACATCTCTTCCGCATGTTTCCTTGCCACATCCCTTTATCTTAGAAATTTGTGTTATTCACTGTTGTGTGACCTAGAAAATGTACCTCTATTGTATTGACGTGAAGGACTTGGGATTGATAATGTCGGAGGATCTCACATTCAAGGATCATAGCAGTGTCGTTATCACAATTGCAAGGAAATTGACAGGATGGATAATGACAGCCTTCAAAACAAAGGATGCCAAGCTAATGATGACCACCTCCTTTAAGTCACTTGTTCTCTCTAGGCTGGACAGCTGCTGTGCGTAATCATTCCCCCTTTAAGGCGGGCTGAATTACAGCTGTAGAGAATGTACAGAGAAAATTCACTGCTCGTATAAATTCGGTAAAGTACCTAAATTACTGGGATCGTTTGAAGTCCCTTGATATATACTCCCTGGAATGCAGGTGAGAAAGATACATTATAATTTGCACCTGGAGAATCCTAGAAAGATTGGTCCCAAATCTCACAAAAATTCTCCCTACAAAAGCAAGAGGCTCGGCAGTCGGTACAGTAGTATACCCCTAATGAAAAGCATGGGTGCCAGTACACTAAGGGAAAACACAATAAGTGAAAGAGGCCAAAGAGTGTTCAACAGCCTCTCACCATACATTCATAAATAGGATTACCAACAGACCCCTGGCTGTCTTCAAGAAGGAACTGGACAAGTTCCTGAAACCAGTCGCTGATCAGCCTGGCTCTGGTGCATATATTGGACGTTATGTGGCTAGCACCAACAGCCTGGTTGATCAAGCCATCTACCAGGAGGCCAGATGTGAGACCGAGCAGCGAGGGCGTTGACCCTCGGAACACTCTAGGTAGGCTCCAGGTCTCCAGGTAGGCTTCTGGCCTCCAGGTAGACGTGTGTACATTCATCTAAATATGTATTATACCAAATATTGTCATAAAAGTTTGATGAAGTAATATATCTCATTGGTTCAGATGTGATATCGGTTTTTATGTGCGTTATACTGTAGGAGAATTGTCATGTATACCTGTTTCGTGCACACTGTGTTTACGTATCCTCATAAACACACCGTTCGTGTTCTGTCACAATAACACCTGCAGCAAAACTACGAACTGATATTAACACTCTTTTATCATTAGATCAGAGGTTTACAGCAGCGACAAGTTACTGAAGAAGACACCTGTGAATCACATCTGTATCTTTTTTTTGGAGACGTTTCCTTGTGTAGCAAGCATTTTCAGACTAATACAGAGGTATGAGGATGGAGAATTTATACTGGAGTCTTGCCCATAAGGTAGCTAGATGTTAGCAGTGGAGTTGTTAAAGATATTATCTGTACTAAGATTCCCTAGTAAATGTAATATGGAGGCTTGGGGACGAATTTGTTTTATACTAGAGCCAGTGGAAGAAGAGGTGAGGTGCAGCACTTGAGGACATCACCACAGGTATAAATATAATGATAATCTTATTGCAATAAAAGAACAATATGCAGTAATAAGAAGGGAATTGGAAATCCAAGGAGGAGGATTAGAAAATTATGAAATTTACTATTTTCTGAACACTTCAGCTATTTCAAGAGTTTATTTATACTCACACACACACACACACACACATGGAGCAGGGAGAGAGAGGACCTAGTAGCAATCATTGAAGAGGCGGGGCCAGGAGCTATGACTCGACCCCTGCAACCACATATAGGTGAGTACACACACACACACACACACACACACACAGATTAGTCGAAGAGCCAGAAACGAGTATGCACAGATAAGGAGGGAGGCCCAGAGGCAATACGAAAATGGCATAGTATCGAAAGTTAAGTCTGACCCGAAGCTGTTGTATAGCCACATCAGGAGGAAAACAACAGCCAAGGACCAGGTAATCAGGTTGAGGAAGGATGGTGGGGAGTTCACAAAAATGACCAAGAAATATGTGAGGAGCTCAACATGAGATTTAAAGAAGTATTTACAGTGGAGACAGGAAGGACTCCAGGAAGTCAAAACAGAGGGTACACCAAGGGATACACCAAGTGCTGGATGACATACACACAAGGAGGAGGTGACGAAGCTGTTACGTAAACTTGATACCTCAAAGGCGGTGGGACCGGACATCTCTCCATGGGTCCTTAGAGAGGAAGCAGAGACGCTGTGTGTGCCACTAACAACAGTCTTCAACACATCCATTGAAACTGGGCAACTACCTGAGGTATGGAAGACGGCAAATATAGTCCCAGTTTTTAAGAAAGGGGACAGACACGAGGCATTAAACTACAGACCAGTGTCACTGACGTGTATAGTATGCAAAGTCATGGAGAAGATTATCAGGAGTGTGGTGGAGCACCTAGAAAGGAACAAGCTTATAAACGACAACCAGCACGGATTCAGGGACGGGAAATCCAGTGTCACAAAACTACTAGAGTTTTATAACAAGGTAACGGAAGTAAGACATGAGAGAGAGGGGTGGGTAGATTGCATTTTCTTCGACTGCAAGAAGCCTTCGACACAGTTCCTCACAAGAGATTAGTGAAAAAGCTAGAGGATTAGGCACACATAACAGGAGAGGCACTGCAGTGGATCAGAGAATACTCGACAGGGAGGCAACAACGAGTCATGGTACGTAACGGGGTGTCAGAGTGGGCTTCTGTGACTAGCGGGGTTCCACAGGGGTCAGTCCGAGGACCAGTGCTGTTTTTGGTATATGTGAATGACATGATGGAAGGGATAGACTCAGAAGGTGATGATGTAAAGTTAATGAGGAGGATTAAATCGGATGAGGATGAGGCAGGACTACAAAGAGACCTGGACAGGCTGGAAGCCTGGGCCAGCAACTGGCTCCTCGATTTTAACCCCGCCAAATACAAAGTCATGAAGATCGGGGAAGGGCAAAGAATACAGCAGACAGAGTATAGGCTAGGTGGCCAAAGACTGCAAACCTCATTCACGGAAAAGAATCTTGGGGTGAATATAATACCAAGCACATCTCCTGAGGCGCACATCATCCAGATAACTGCTACAGCATATGGGCGCCTGGCAAACCTAAGAATAGCGTTCCGATACCTCAGTAAGGAATCGTTCAAGATTCTGCACACTGTGTACGTCAAGCCAATATTGGAGTATGCAGCACCAGTTTGGAACCCACACCTGGTCAAGCACGTCAAGAAATTAGAGAAAGCGCAAAGGTTAGCAACAAGACTAGTCCCAGAGCAAAGGAGAATGTCCTACGAAGAAAGGTTAAGGGAAATCGGCCTCACAACACTGGAGGACAGGATGGTTAGGGAAGACATGATCGTGACATATAAAATACTGCGAGGAATTGACAAGGTGGACAGAGACAGGATGTTCCAGAGATGGGACACAGAAATAAGGGGTCACAATTGGAAGTTGAAGACTCAGATGAGTCAAAAGGGATGTTAGGAAGGATTTTTTCAGTCATAGAGTTGTCAGGAAGTAGAATAGTCTGGAAAGTGACGTAGTGGAGGCAGGATCCATACATAGTTTTAAGACGAGGTTTGATAAAGCTCATGGAGCTGGGAGAAAGTGGACCTAGTAACGATCAGTGAAGAGGCGGAGTCAGGAGCTATGAATCGACCCCTGCAACCACAAATAGGTGAGTATATGTGTGTGTGGTAAATTTCATATTTTTTTTAATTTTCCTCCTTGAATTCCCAGTTCTCTTTATTATTGCATGTTGCCATTTTATTCTAATAAGATTCTTATTATATTTGTGGAAAAGAGAAGAGTGGTTGAGTGAGTGACCTTCTTCCACCAGTGAGCCTCTCCTACTGCTGAGTGAGTGACCTTCTTCCACCAGTGAGCCTCTCCTACTGCTGAGTGAGTGACCTGCTTCCACCAGTGAGCCTCTCCTACTGCTGAGTGAGTGACCTTCTTCCACCAGTGAGCCTCTCCTACTGCTGAGTGAGTGACCTGCTTCCACCAGTGAGCCTCTCCTACTGCTGAGTGAGTGACCTTCCACCAGTGAGCCTCTCCTACTGCTGAGTGAGTGACCTGCTTCCACCAGTGAGCCTCTCCTACTGCTGAGTGAGTGACCTGCTTCCACCAGTGAGCCTCTCCTACTGCTGAGTGAGTGACCTGCTTCCACCAGTGAGCCTCTCCTACTGCTGAGTGAGTGACCTGTTTCCACCAGTGAGCCTCTCCTACTGCTGAGTGAGTGACCTGCTTCCACCAGTGAGCCTCTCCTACTGCTGAGTGAGTGACCTGTTTCCACCAGTGAGCCTCTCCTACTGCTGAGTGAGTGACCTTCTTCCACCAGTGAGCCTCTCCTACTGCTGAGTGAGTGACCTGCTTCCACCAGTGAGCCTCTCCTACTGCTGAGTGAGTGACCTGCTTCCACCAGTGAGCCTCTCCTACTGCTGAGTGAGTGACCTTCTTCCACCAGTGAGCCTCTCCTACTGCTGAGTGAGTGACCTTCTTCCACCAGTGAGCCTCTCCTACTGCTGAGTGAGTGACCTGCTTCCACCAGTGAGCCTCTCCTACTGCTGAGTGAGTGACCTGTTTCCACCAGTGAGCCTCTCCTACTGCTGAGTGAGTGACCTGCTTCCACCAGTGAGCCTCTCCTACTGCTGAGTGAGTGACCTGCTTCCACCAGTGAGCCTCTCCTACTGCTGAGTGAGTGACCTGCTTCCACCAGTGAGCCTCTCCTACTGCTGAGTGAGTGACCTGTTTCCACCAGTGAGCCTCTCCTACTGCTGAGTGAGTGACCTTCTTCCACCAGTGAGCCTCTCCTACTGCTGAGTGAGTGACCTGCTTCCACCAGTGAGCCTCTCCTACTGCTGAGTGAGTGACCTGCTTCCACCAGTGAGCCTCTCCTACTGCTGAGTGAGTGACCTGCTTCCACCAGTGAGCCTCTCCTACTGCTGAGTGAGTGACCTGCTTCCACCAGTGAGCCCTCCTACTGCTGAGTGAGTGACCTGCTTCCACCAGTGAGCCTCTCCTACTGCTGAGTGAGTGACCTGTTTCCACCAGTGAGCCTCTCCTACTGCTGAGTGAGTGACCTGCTTCCACCAGTGAGCCTCTCCTACTGCTGAGTGAGTGACCTGCTTCCACCAGTGAGCCTCTCCTACTGCTGAGTGAGTGACCTGCTTCCACCAGTGAGCCTCTCCTACTGCTGAGTGAGTGACCTGCTTCCACCAGTGAGCCTCTCCTACTGCTGAGTGAGTGACCTGCTTCCACCAGTGAGCCTCTCCTACTGCTGAGTGAGTGACCTGCTTCCACCAGTGAGCCTCTCCTACTGCTGAGTGAGTGACCTGTTTCCACCAGTGAGCCTCTCCTACTGCTGAGTGAGTGACCTGCTTCCACCAGTGAGCCTCTCCTACTGCTGAGTGAGTGACCTGTTTCCACCAGTGAGCCTCTCCTACTGCTGAGTGAGTGACCTGCTTCCACCAGTGAGCCTCTCCTACTGCTGAGTGAGTGACCTGCTTCCACCAGTGAGCCTCTCCTACTGCTGAATGAGTGACCTGCTTCCACCAGTGAGCCTCTCCTACTGCTGAGTGACCTGCTTCCACCAGTGAGCCTCTCCTACTGCTGAGTGAGTGACATGCTTCCACCAGTGAGCCTCTCCTACTGCTGAGTGAGTGACCTGCTTCCACCAGTGAGCCTCTCCTACTGCTGAGTGAGTGACCTGCTTCCACCAGTGAGCCTCTCCTACTGCTGATTGAGTGACCTGCTTCCACCAGTGAGCTCTCCTACTGCTGAGTGAGTGACCTGCTTCCACCAGTGAGCCTCTCCTACTGCTGAGTGAGTGACCTGCTTCCACCAGTGAGCCTCTCCTACTGCTGAGTGAGTGACCTGTTTCCACCAGTGAGCCTCTCCTACTGCTGAGTGAGTGACCTGCTTCCACCAGTGAGCCTCTCCTACTGCTGATTGAGTGACCTGCTTCCACCAGTGAGCCTCTCCTACTGCTGATTAAGTGACCTGCTTCCACCAGTGAGCCTCTCCTACTGCTGATTGAGTGACCTGCTTCCACCAGTGAGCCTCTCCTACTGCTGAGTGAGTGACCTGCTTCCACCAGTGAGCCTCTCCTACTGCTGAGTGAGTGACCTGCTTCCACCAGTGAGCCTCTCCTACTGCTGAGTGAGTGACCTGCTTCCACCAGTGAGCCTCTCCTACTGCTGAGTGAGTGACCTGCTTCCACCAGTGAGCCTCTCCTACTGCTGAGTGAGTGACCTGCTTCCACCAGTGAGCCTCTCCTACTGCTGATTGAGTGACCTGCTTCCACCAGTGAGCCTCTCCTACTGCTGATTGAGTGACCTGCTTCCACCAGTGAGCCTCTCCTACTGCTGATTGAGTGACCTGCTTCCACCAGTGAGCCTCTCTACTGCTGAGTGAGTGACCTGCTTCCACCAGTGAGCCTCTCCTACTGCTGAGTGAGTGACCTGCTTCCACCAGTGAGCCTCCTACTGCTGAGTGAGTGACCTGCTTCCACCAGTGAGCCTCTCCTACTGCTGAGTGAGTGACCTTCTTCCACCAGTGAGCCTCTCCTACTGCTGAGTGAGTGACCTGCTTCCACCAGTGAGCCTCTCCTACTGCTGAGTGACCTGCTTCCACCAGTGAGCCTCTCCTACTGCTGGAAGAAATGTTGGCAGTGTTGGTGCTTGCGGGGACCTTAACAGTGCTACCTTGCAGATGGCACTTGTCATCGAAACACGATGGTAGCACTGCTGGGTATAACACAAGTTGGTAGCACTGCTGGGTATAACACAAGTTGGTATCACTGCTGGGTATAACACAAGTTGGTAGCACTGCTGGGTATAACACAAGTTGGTAGCACTGCTTGGTATAACACAAGTTGGTAGCACTGCTGGGTATAACACAAGTTGGTAGCACTGCTGGGTATAACACAAGTTGGTAGCACTGCTGGGTATAACACAAGTTGGTAGCACTGCTGGGTGTAACACAAGTGGTAGCACTGCTGGGTATAACACAAGTTGGTAACACTGCTAGGTATAACACAAGTTGGTAGCACTGCTGGGTATAACACAAGTTGGTAGCACTGCTGGGTATAACACACTATGGTAGCACTGTTGGGTATAACACAAGCTGGTAGCACTGCTGAGTATAACACAAGTTGGTAGCACTGCTGGGTGTAACACAAGTTGGTAGCACTGCTGGGTTTAAGACAGGTTGGTAGCACTGGTTTATAATATATGCAAATTAAAAAGTATTTATTCCAGAGATTATTTTTTTGAATGAGGAGTTAATGTTAATTAAATTGATTTATTTCCATTTTGCCAAGTGGTCACTGTGGCCGCTGTTGGGAGTTTCAGTTTTACATATTCTCTCGTATTGTTTAACGCACTTTTCCAACCTCTGTATATCACCAAATTTTATAATTTATATGCATATTGAATTGTGGTTTGGAGGGTCATTTGCATTGTGATGTTTGCATACTTCTGACAAGATAGCCATTGCATGAATGGTGATGAATGCGTTTCCTTCTTTGAATCACACTACCATGGAGGGAAATAGCCGATGTGGTAAAAAAAAAAAAAATCGAATTTCAGTATGTGAGTAAGTGCAGCAAACCGAGCGAGAGCCTCGAAATATTACAGAAAAAACAAGTGTTCTCATTTTTATCTGTAAATGTTAATACTTCACTTATTTTTGTAATGTGTGGCTTTTTGGCACATTTGTAGCAGTCTATCACCAATTCAATACATTTTTGGCAGCAGTGTGTGGCCCACAGTATTATATTACACGCCAGATAGCGCCAGTTTACACACGCTCAAAAACCTTCCCGTGAAAAAAGTTTTATTGCTTCACAGTCAGCTGGCCCTCATAATTTTGTCCCTGACTGTCACGTTTGTATTAGAATTTGACTTCGTTATTGGATAGCAGAGTGGGGCGGCGCGTTGGTTAACTGCTCCACCGTGCACTGGGATTGTACTCAGTGAAAGCGACAATAAAAGTGTCATAACAGTGCCAGTAACAGTACCAGTAATAGTGTCAGTAGTGGTACCAGTAACAGTACCAGTAATAGTGCCGGTAATAGTGTCAGTAGTAGTACCAGTAACAGTACCAGTAATAGTGTCAGTAGTAGTACCAGTAACAGTACCAGTAATAGTGCCGGTAATAGTGTCAGTAGCAATTCCAGTAAGTGTCAGTAGCAGTGCCAGTAACAGCTGGGTTCTGGTTCATGCGTGGTACCAGAATCATCACGTGGCTAAGAATTAATATTAATGTTGAACACTAGATGGTTTTGATAAAACTTTCATTATTTGTTAATTTGGTTCATGTATGTAAATGTGTGTAGTAGGAAAACTCTCAAAACCTGTCACAGGTATACGAGGCATTTCTCCATTGTGAAAGATGTCATAAATTTGTAACATGTGTTCTGGGTGCCACGACCTTCCTTTCCTGAATTGCTAATATCTACCTGTTGTTGGTTGTGGGAGTTATTGCCGACATGACCCGGTCTCAGACCAGGCTTGCTGGTAGGTGACCCGGTAGATTGCTCGTGGTATACAATCCGACGTTGGCAAAACAGTCTGATTGATCAAGAATTAATTGTCTGGAAGAAATTACCGAGTGCCATCTTCAAAACATATTTGGTGTGCTGTACCCAGTATTTGAAGATCTATATTGAAAAATCTTGGGCCCTTTGTCCTTATTGCGTTATGTCTTATTGAACCCCTTTTCCCCATGCCGACTCTGGATCACCTTAACGGGGTGGTGGGGTTTGTGATTTGTGCGCATTGGTAGGGAACCTCTTCTCTAAGACATATTCCAAATCAGAATTATTTTTCAGGGAATAATTATACAAGTGACTCATTCTTGAAGTTGTGAGTTTTCGAAACCATTTACATCACATCTATACAAATACTTTATTTCTACAAGTACATGATACAACTTATACAGACCATAGTTGACATCAGTGACATACTACTATATAGAAAGTCCCTGGTCATGCAAAGCATTTCCCGCAAATTAGGTTAATTTTGTCTCCCAGGATGCGACCCACACCAGTATTTGAACTCATTTAGACGGTGACGTTCTCTTTGCATTCTTCAGATATGCGGTTTCGCTAGCGATTAATCAATATTCTATACAACAGAGTACGAATGTCTTAAACAGGATCATTATTGGCTTCCATATGTTGTCTTTTATTGAAACACTTGTCCTGTTTGATCACGAACCTTACCTAACCTAACCTTATTACCCAACTTCTTGTTTTCTTTGAAGTCACTTGTGAGAGTCAAACTGCTATTTTCTTTTAATGTAAGATCTTCCGACTGCTTGTAAGATTTAGATTTTGCCACCGAAGTGGCTAGTTTATTGTGCACCCCATATCCATCCTGTGGAAGGAAGCGCAAGAGCATATGGATACACAAAAGGCCTAGGAACTAGGCCCCAAAAGGGTTAACAGGAATACAGGTGGATTTATATCTACAGTACACTTATCTGTTACAAGCAGATTTAGGAAATTTGCTTAGTATATCTGGTATCTTATTTTCATTAATAAAATATCTTGACATGTCACATAGATTATTATACTGTCTATCTCTATATTCCTCAACAAGTGGGCAATTAAGCACGTGGTGTTCAAGACAATGACCATATGCCTGACTGCATAATTTGCATTTGGTTTGATCATCATCTGTGTCTCACAAACTGCCAGAAGTATTTGTAACCTAGCCCAAGCCTGCTTGTAATACATTCTGATATCCAAGATTTTTTTAATATTAGGCCACATAACCAGAAATTCATGTGAGTGTGTGAGCCACGTGAATTTTGTTTATTGATAACTGTGGTAAAAGAAAATTAGTCGTTAGGTAGTTAAAATTAAGTATTTTTTAAGTTTTAAAATTAAGTATTTTTTAAGTTTTAAAATTAAGTATTTTTTAAGTTTTAAAATTAAGTATTTTTTAAGTTTTAAAATTAAGTATTTTTTAAGTTTTAAAATTAAGTATTTTTTAAGTTTATAATCTTGCAACAGTTCACAGAAGTGGACGGTTACAAGCTTTGCACTACCCATTGATCAGTTTTAATCAAATAATTGAGAATACTGGTATTTAGAAGACTTAATTATTCTCTACAACTGTGGAGTGTATTAGACATGGATGTGTAAGTACAAGAGTACCCAGATTGCGTAAACTCACATATAGACTCTGAGGAGAGCAATACGGCGCAAGGTTCAAGGCAAAAACTGTATTGTATATTTACTGAAATCTCAGTTCTCTTCACTGGGACACGATCAAACGAATCGGCGGTCATAAGAGACTATGAATAGCTGTCAACTCAGTGCCAAAGACAGAAGAAAGGAAAAAACAGATAGAACTATCAAGCACTGAAACGACTTATGACTCAGTGAGGGACTTCTTATGAATTTTGATTCAGAAAATACATCAGGAGCAGATTGAATATCACCACAATTATTAAAAGGAGTCGAAATACTATACAACTCACTCACATTGATTTTTAATAAATCATTAGCTATGGCTTAAGTGTCAAATAATTCAGTAATATCAAACGATATCACGTTTGATATTTCCAAGGAAGTGCAAAAAATATTTGAATAGACTTTAGGAATGGTCGAAAATACATATAAAGAAAATGGCACAAGCAGTGTAGGCTAAACTTGCAAACATAAGACCACCATTCAAAACCTATTTTTTTCCGTAACCATTTTGTAAAACAGTGAAACTTGAGAGGATGCAAAAGAGTGCAGTAAGCCTGAGATGAAAGAAATGAACTACGAGAAAAGAATGCGAAAATTAGACCATGAGGAGCGAAGAACAAGGGGAGATGTGATAACGACACACAAAATAACATAAGGAATGTGAATGGGTAGACAATGATCGCCTGTTTACCGGGGATGCAATAAGAACAAGGAGGCATGGTTGGAAATTGCATATCCAGATGAGCCACAGGAATATTGGAAAGTATTTCTGTAATGTAATAGTGGTAAATAATTCGACAGAGTTGAGCAATTCACAGTAGAAGTAAGCTCCACCCAGTAGCTCAAAAATAGATGCTGCGTGCTCACGCACGCAGACTCAAATAGGTAATTCCAAATAAGTAATTACATTAATTCATCAATGACCCAGATCGTAATAACTAGCCTTCCCACAAAAGGTTAATGTTCCATTTGGGATCCCGCAGTTAGTAACTTGTGTCTCGAGGGAGAGTGAGGGTTACCTTGCTGGCGGCGATGGGAAACTCCCTTAATATTAAGTAGATACTTGTTCTTTGTCTCTTGAGGGTAATATGTCTTTGTGAAGGGAGGGGGGGGCTAGTTACTTATTTGTGGCTTGGGGGGGGGAGGTCGAAACTGCTCCTGAGTGTGTGATTACCGTTTGTAGTTACAAGAGCAGAACGATGCTCATGGTGTTCCATCTATGATTTTAGCTTATTTATTAAAAATAAAATATTTTTGGTAGTTATAGAGCACACACCCTCCTTCGATCAGCGCTCTTGCTTCACGCACGGAGGGCCCGGGTTCAATTCCCGGCGGGGCCGAAACATTTCGAAGTGTTTCGTTACACACACACATACATACAACAGGCCTAGTGTCTAATCGACATGTGCCTAGGACAAAATGGTAACTAACTAACATTCGACCTACCAGCTGATGGTTTCGGTGATCATTATTCCACGCGGCCTCCTACTTTGTGATCAATCAAGTTATTACAAGTGGAGGGACACTGACGTTGACAACACAGCCTGGCTGAACAGGAATGGTTTGGAGAAATTCTTCAATTTTTCCGGTTGAATATAGGAGTGTATTGTTAATTCCTCATATATTGTAATGCATAGTTTTGAGAAACTTGGGATGCTATCAATTTATTGCCTCAGAGATATTTTACACACTTATGGTGTGTGATCTACATTTGTGGATTTGGGACTATTTCTTTGAGTATTTTCCGAATGTAAAATTATAGCATATATTTCTGGGACTCAAGGAAGTGCAGGTTTGAGAAATTATACTTTCTCGCTAATTTAGTGGCTCGAATTAATTCGGGCAGTTGAAGTTCTTTATAGTCTCGACAGATCTAAAATTTCGCCTACCTTCAATGATGTTAGTGTAAAACAATGTAGAACATGAGTTGCGTGACGCTAAAGTTTCTGCAAAGAACATGATCACGAAACATGATGCAATTATCAGTCAGATGACAGCGTTGTGCATGTCTGTGTTCTTGCTCATCGTGTCGTCAGTAATGTGTCAGGTGCTTGGTAAGGCTCTGACATTCATGTAATTACTGAAAACTGTACATGGCATCATGTAAGTTACAGGAAGCGGACACGAAAATGAGAAACGGAATGAGTGTGAGAAATAATTTTATATATATATATATATATATATATATATATATATATATATATATATATATATATAATTATATATTATGAGAGAGAGAGAGAGAGAGAGAGAGAGAAAGAGAGGGAACACACACAGAGGGATGCATACCTTTCAGTATACACACTAACATGCCTTTCTGTGTAATATACACGGAGATATGCCTGTCGGTGTATATACACTGAGAGATACAAAAGGAAACTTTATAAGTTTCTCAGGTCACTTCCTCATCAGCTACATTGGACTGCATGCTGCTGGTACCAACAGCTTGATTGATCAGTCCGTCAACCAGGAGGCCACATCTGAGACCGGGCCGCAGGAGCAGTGACCTCAAAAGATGTTTACTTTAAGAGTAGATATGATAACGCCCAAATGGAACGATATCAGCCATGCCGATCAACGTAGTCTAGGAGTCATGGCTGGCCAGGAGCCGAGTCTCAACCCCCCAAACACATCACAGTGAGTACACACACACACTGTATATATATATACATATATTATGTATTCAGCATAATACCTGTTATGGCACAAAGAATCCAGAGAGAAACACTAAAACAGCATGTAAGATGAGTCTCCAGGTGGGTTCTAGGTGCTGATGACCAGTGTTTATTATACTTCCGTGTTTGGTCAATACTGTTATGTGTATGGCACAGGTTCCTGTCGTGCAGAGAAACATTAAGAAGAGGGAAGGTGTGTGTGTGTGTGTGTGTGTGTGTGTGTGTGTGTATTAGTGGACTTAGGCGTCGAGGATTTTAGCTTGCTTCCCGGGAGGCGGGTTATAATATCCCGGGTTCCATCCCCGGCTAATCGCAGTATTTTAATTGTTTTAAAGCCACTTGCGTGTCGTAAGAGGCGACTAAAATGCCGGGAGCAAGGAGCTAGTAACCTCTTCTTCCATGTGATTTACTAGATTTAAAAAGAAGAACTTCCTTTTTGGGTCACCCTGCCTCGGTGGGATGCGGCCGGTTCGTTGAAAAACATATATATATCGTTGATAAGCCAGACATTTCTAAAACATTTGGGTATCATTATTCTGGAAACGTTTCGCCAGCCAATGGCTTCCTCTTCCTCATCCACCTTTCTCTACATGGGACTGAACAAGGCACTGGCTGGAGAAACGTTCCCAGAATAAAGATACCACAATGTTGAGCAAGTGTCTCATTTATCAACATGTCGGTTTTCTAAACTATTTATTTAGACACTTATCGTACTGACACCCAGACTTACACTTACCCTGCTGACACTGATATTAACCTTACTGACACTGATATTAACCTTGCTGACACTGACTTACTGATATTAACTTTGCTGACACTGACTTACTGATATTAACCTTGCTGATACCGACTTACTGATATTAACCTTGCTGATACCGACTTACTGATATTAACCTTGCTGACACTGACTTACTGATATTAACCTTGCTGACACTGACTTACTGATATTAACCTTGCTAACACTGACTTACTGATATTAACCTTGGTGACACTGACTTACAGATATTAATGTTGCTGACACTGACTTACTGATATTAACCTTGCTGACACTGATATTAACCTTGCTGACACTAATATTAACCTTGCTGACACTGACTTACTGATATTAACCTTGCTGACACTAGCCTTGCTGACGGCACCACAGAGAGTAGAGAGTATAAAGGTTATGTACGGTCAACTAAGCGAAGTTTGCTGAAAAACTAAAAGAGTTATTGGAGAATATAAACATTAAGGTCGAGAAAAGCACGGAGGAATAGTTTCTTGTGTTGGTGATTACTGGTCGTGTGCTCACCTAATTGTGGTTGCAGGGGTCGAGTCATAGCTCCTGGCCCCGCCTCTTCACTGTATGTGTGTGTGTTAATTAGTCAAAGGCACTTGTCGATTAGTGTATGTTTGTGGTGTGTTTGGGTGTTGTAAACGGTGGTGTGTAGTGTTTTATGGGGAAGTACGATAGAGGAGTAAATAAAGTGTGATGGTCCCATCGTTTTTTTAATTAATCACTGGTATACGATACCAACAAGTTAATGAAAGAGACACATGTGCAACATCTGGGTATCTTTACTCTGTAGAAATTTCGCCATCCAGTGGCTTTATCAATACATACGGGGACATAAACGGAAGACTGTAGAGTGGGGCGTAATCAGTCCCTCAGTCTCGCTAATTTATATCCAGATGATAGTAGAAGATGAGATAATGAGTTCCTTAGCCTAGGAGCAGGTGTTAACCACGTAGTCGAACTAGGAATACTCTTTTGGTGACAGTGCAGAGATGAGCTTACTGTACGGACCACAGTGCTAGTCAACCTTCTTGATTCACGTCCTACCTACTTGAATCATTTGACCGTTACGTGTCACTGAATCCTGACCGTTAGTCTATTGACTCGTCACGAACTCTTTGAATCCGTGCCCTCCAGGCACTGCCCTCAGGCACTACCCTCAGGCAGTTGAAGACAGGATAGCAGAGGAGACAGGACAGGCTCTGAGTGTTCTCTCCCTTATACCACTAATATAAGTTACCAAGCCAATCGTGTGTGTTTATTCCCAAATCCATCAATCGAACCTCCCACGACACTTGTTGTGCCAGAGGGATTGTTTACCTCATCTTCTAGTCTTCTGTTTATGTCGTGTAGTGTATTGATAAAGCCACTGGATATTCATACGTCTTCAGACTAAAGATGCCTACATGTTGCACATCTATATATTTCATCATCTCATAATTTTTCTCCGTGCATAGTTAATGGTTTGTTTATTTGTTCTAGAGATTACTATTTACAAGGGTCATTAAGGTTACACGTGACTTGTACACCTTCACTAAAGGTTTCTTTCATTCATAATATACGAATTAAATTATATTCTGTGTGGATATTCTCAGAGAGGTACACACCTCAGTGTATGTACACCGATAGATACACAGTTTGTGTACACTGAAAGATACACACCTCGTTGTATATATGCACAAACACTTATCGGTGTGCACTCAGCTCTATGATACAGCTCTTTTATAGAGTGCAACTTTTCGTAAATGGGATTGGGAAAATGCATCCATGATTGAATAGCGCCTGGCAACACCTTCATTTTGGATACACATTTGCAATCACACTTACACAAAAAAATCATATTAAGTAGAGGCGCTTCATAAGAGAGTTTACTATATATATATACAATAAAAGACGCATATCTCGGTTTATGTACACTGAAAGATACACACTTTTGTATATATATACACTGAAAGATACATATCTTTCAGTGTATATACATATATACATTTGTGTTTATTTACTCTGGTGCCAATAATAATAGTAATAATAATCTTTATTTCTGCAAGTACATGTACAAGGTACACAGGCCTAGCTGACGTCAGTAACATACTGTATATAAAGTCCCTTGTTATGAAGAGCATTTCGGGCAAATTAGGTCAGTTTTGTCCCAAGGATGCGACCCACACCAGTCGGCCAACACCCAGGTACCTATCTACTGATAAGTGAACATGAACAGCAGGTGTCTTAAAGAAACACGTCCTAATATTTTCACCCATACCGAGGATCGAACCACGGACCTCAGTGCGTTAGCTGAGTGCGCTAGCAATCGAGCTACGGGACATTGGCATATAAAACTTGATAATAAAACCATCTCCAAACACAGCTCATGTAAACATAAAACAAATCAAGTATAGCTCATGTAAACATAAAACAAATCAAGTATAGCTCATATACACATAACAAGCATCTTCTAATATACAAGTAAACTTAAGCATCTTCTAATACACAAGTAAACTTAATCATCTTCTAATACACAAGTAAACTTAATCATCTTCTAATACACAAGTAAACTTAAGCATCTTCTAATACACAAGTAAGCATAATCATCTTCTAATACACAAGTAAGCATAATCATCTTCTAATACACAAGTAAGCATAATCATCTTCTAATACACAAGTAAACATAATCATCTTCTAATACACAAGTAAACATAATCATCTTCTAATACACAAGTAAATATTAGCATCTTCTAATACACAAGTAAACATAATCATCTTCTAATACACATATAAACATAATCATCTTCTAATACACAAGTAAACATAATCATCTTCTAATACACAAGTAAACATAATCATCTTCTAATACACAAGTAAACATAAGCATCTTCTAATACACAAGTAAGCATAATCATCTTCTAATACACAAGTAAACATAAGCATCTTCTAATACACAAGTAAACATAAGCATCTTCTAATACACAAGTAAGCATAATCATCTTCTAACACACAAGTAAACATAAGCATCTTCTAATACACAAGTAAACATAAGCATCTTCTAATACACAAGTAAACATAATCATCTTCTAATACACAAGTAAACATAATCATCTTCTAATACACAAGTAAACATAATCATCTTCTAATACACAAGTAAACATAATCATCTTCTAATACACAAGTAAACATAATCATCTTCTAATACACAAGTAAACATAATCATCTTCTAATACACAAGTAAGCATAATCATCTTCTAATACACATGTAAACATAAGCATCTTCTAATACACAAGTAAGCATAAGCATCTTCTAATACACATGTAAACATAAGCATCTTCTAATACACAAGTAAGCATAAGCATCTTCTAATACACAAGTAAGCATAAGCATCTTCTAATACACATGTAAACATAAGCATCTTCTAATACACATGTAAACATAATCATCTTCTAATACACAT